>VWZE01015878.1:0-25319 GCA_013396675.1 Eubucco bourcierii
CTCCCTCAGCCTCTCTTCATAGGCCTTGTGCATGAGGCCTCTCACCGACCTCGTTGCCCTTCTCTGGACACACTCAAGCACCTCAATGTCCTTCTTAAATTGAGGGGCCCAGAACTGAACACAGTACTCAAGGTGTGGCCTAATCAGTGCAGAGTCCAGGGGGAGAATGACCTCCCTGCTCCTGCTGGCCACACTATTCCTGATGCAAACCAGGATACCATTGGCCTTCTTGGCCACCTGGGCACACTGCTGGCTCATTGTATCTTCAGACTCATGTGTGTCAACCCATGCTCAAGGTATCAGCAGTGACAGAGAATTGAGAAGCACTGCCTCTTTACATTCTTTATCAACAGTCTTTATCAGCAGTCTTTACTGCAGTCTGGTAGCTGTGAAAACACAACTGAGAATTCAGTAGGCATCTAACTAACATTATTTATGAAAAAAAATAATTCAAAGCATGCTTGCAATAGGACAGTGTTTGCCAGGAAGATGAAGAGTCAGAAAGCTTGGATAATGTAAATGACTCTGGTATCTACTGCTCTTCTCAAACTTTCTGTGTTAGGTTGGTGACATCTGGATGACTATGGGGGAAATTACTTGGAAGATATATGTTGTGACAGATCATTGTTGCCATTAGTGTATGATTCCGACAAGAACACTGCAAATCAACTCTTTTGTAAGCTGAAGAATATTTTATTCGTGCAAGCTGACTGTGATCTATCATTCATTCTTCTACTGTTTGGAGGGAGAAGTACTACCTATCTCCTAAAGTAAAATCAAATAATTTATTGGTTAAAATACTACCTAATCCTTCCTTCCTTTCTCTGAGAGAAGCATGGGTGAATTCATTTAGAAGAATGCAGGTCACAGTTTTCTGAGAACAGTGTTTACATGGAAATGGTTAGCAGAAAAGTTTTCCACATTCCAAAGTAAAAAATATGTCCTCTGCAAGTAAAAAAGCTCCAGCGATGTCCCTTTCTCTCTAGAGAACATAAACTTGTCTGGCATGTAGTCTTAACTGGTCTCTAATTTAGTAACACATAGATTGCCAACATTAATAAATACCAGCAGATGATTGACAGATAGACTATCTGCTATATGAAGAGACACTAGGAGCCTGGAGGAGATGGCTCAGGAGGACCTAACCAATGTTAGCAGGGAGTAAAGATGATATAGCCAGATTCTTCTCAGTGTTGCCCAGTGACAGGACAAGAGATGATGGACATGAACTGAAATACTGGGATTTCATTCAAACATAATAAACTGCCATTTTCTTTTCCTGGGTAGGTGATCAAATGTAGGACCAAGGTGCCTAGAAAAGATAAAGGATCTTCATCCTTGCAGATATTCAAAATCCAACTGAGCAACCTGCTGACCCTGCTTTGGGCAGGCATTTGCCCTTGATGAGATCCAGGGGTTCCTGGCCACCTCTGCTGTTCTGTGATCCAGAGATCAAGCTTATTATGCTTTTTTTATTTCATGGGTGAAAAAAAGTCAGACTTACGGCATCTTCAAACTTTTCTGGTGTTTAATGATTTTTACCCTGATCAGGTCCTCAAATTCACAATGAGAGACAAAGACAGCACTTTAATATCCTTTTCTTGGAGGTAATAACATGTCCTAAAAGAATAAATTTATCAAATACTATTTCTGGAAACTAACTGTATTCTGTTTATGGATACTACCTGTATTCTATTTATGGATACTAACTGTATTCACTGAAAAGATGCACAAAATCTGGATGAAAATGATGAATATTGCTGATGATACAGAAATAAATGCATTGCCTTTTAAATATCAAATCAGGAAAAAAAATCCTACACAAACAACTATCCAGCCACATTAATTCATTTGTCTTTTGCCTGAAAGCTCATGAGCTGTCTGGATGGAAGCATTCAAAAACTGCTGTGATCCACTCAGAGATACAGCCTGGAAAGTTTCTTCTTTATTTCCATAAGGCAAGAAGGGATGAGAGTGAAAGACACCAAAAACTTATGAAATTTGCTATCACAAGAATAGGAGAAAACTGAACAGTCTGAAACCTAGCACCCAAATGTGTCAGTTTCTAAGGTATGTGTTACTGATTCAGCTTGCAAAAAGCTGTCTATCCTATTCTTTTTAAAGACTGTAACAGTAGCAGCAAGGCTAATTTATCACATTTTCATAAGACATCAAAAGAGAGTTACTGTGCTGGGGAAAAAAAAAAAAAGTATGAGTTTAGAACATTCAGTTGTTGGAGTAGTGATTATGCTGTGTGGAAGGTCATATTTTCTCTGGCAAGAACACAGATAAGATATCCCCTTCTATGAGAATTCATCTGTGGGCAGCATCTAGTTTCATCATGTGGTATCAAGACCTGCAAAGAAAACAATTTATTTTGCTCTATTGTTCCAAGCAATCTAAGGTCCTTGGGTAAGGCTGCTGTACTCACATAAGCTGAGCATCACTGTGAGAATATTCTTCAACATAACACTGATGTTTGACCCTGGCTGACTGCTCGGTGTCATCAGTGTCAGGAGAATGAAGAACTATTTTAACAGGAAAGCTGGATATTTCTTTCATGTAAACAGTGCTGTGCTGCCCACAGTCATTTAGAACATTACAGGGTAGGCCTGAAAGAAAAGCATTAGGTAGGTGCAGAGTGAACTGTGCAGGCATGGCACAGCAGATGCAGAAGAACCTCTCCCACACAGAATACTTCAAAAGATCTGCTAACTTCCATAGGTGTTTCACAGATCATCTTCATCTGAGGCTTCGAGAGGACCTGATAGCAGCCTTCCAGTATCTGAAGGGGGCCTACAGGAAGGCTGGGGAAGGATTATTTACAAGGTCTTGCAATGACAGGACAAGGGGCAATGGGTTTAAACTGGCAGAGGGGAGATTTAGACTGGATGTTAGGAGGAAGTTCTTTACAGTGAGAGTGGTGAGGCACAGGCACAGGTCGCCCAGGGAGGTCGTGGATGCTCCCTCCCTGGAGGTGTTCAAGGCCAGGTTGGATGAGACCTTGAGTAACCTGTACTAGTGGGAGGTGTCCCTGCCTATGGCAGGGGGTTGGAACTAGATGATCCTTGAGGTCTCTTCCAAACTTACCATTCTATGATTCTATGATTTAAAGCAAGGATCTCAGGGAAAGTCAGCACAAAGCCTAGTTTTTTCTGGCTTTGTCTATGTACTTCATACATTATGGTTTGATCATTTTCATTTATTCACATGAGATTTCTATGTAAGTACTGTACAAGATAATTAATGTGCAATGATAATTCTATTACTAAAGAACTAAGGGTATGTCTGATGTTTGAAGAGGCCTACTCTTCTGAGCATGACAGTGTATTCAGATGAAGTAATATTTTTTCTTATTTTATAAAGTTAAAACAGAGAAAATCCCTCATTATTACACAGAACCACAGAATCACTCAGGTTGGGAAAGACCTTAAAGATCATCAAGTCCAAGCTATTGCCAACATTATCTAATCAACTAAATCATGGCACTAAGCACCACATCCAGTCTTTTTTAAAAACTATTCCAGGAATAGCAGCTCCACTACCTCTCTGGACAGCCCATTCCAATGTCAATCACTCTTGCTGCGAAGAATTTCTTCCTAACATCCAACCGAAACTTCCCTGGTGCAGCTTGAGGCTGTGTCCCCTCATTCTGTCACTGATTACCTGGGAGAACAGACCAACCCCCACCTGGCTACAACCTCCTTTCAGGTAGTTGTAGACAGCAATGAGCTCTCCCCTGAGCATCCTCTTCTCCAGGCTAAACAACCCCAGCTCCCTCAGCCACCCCTCAGAGGGCTGTTCTCCAGCCCCCTCACCAACATTCTCTGGACATGTTCAAGCATTTAAGATACTTCTTAAACTGAGGGATCCAGAATTGGACACAGTACTCAAGGTGTGGCCTAACCAGCACTGAGTACAGGGACAGGACTTCCCTGGTCCTGCTCACCACACTAGCCCTGATACAGGCCAGGACTCCATTGGCCTTGTTTGGCCACCTGGGCACACTGCTGGCTTGTGTTTAGTCAGATGTTGACCATTACTCCCAGGTCCCTCTCTGTCTAGTTGCCTTCCAGCCACTCTGTTCCCCAGCCTGTATCATTGCACAGGTTGTTGTAACTGAAGTGTAGAACCCGTCACCTAACCTTGTTAATTCTCATGCTGACTGATTGCCCATCTATCCAGCCTGTCCAGGTTGCTCTGCAGAGTCCTCCTACCCTTCAACAGATCAACATTTACTCTCAACTTGGTGTCATCTGCAAACTTACTAATGGTGGACTTGATTCCCTCAACCAGATCATTGATAAACATATTAAACAGGATCCGATGCAGCACTGATCCCTGGGGGACACTGCTGGTGTTAAACTATTAAGCAGGATCAGGACCAGCACTGATCCCTGGGGGACACTGCTGGTGTTAAACTATTAAGCAGGATCAGGACCAGCACTGATCCCTGGGGGACACTGCTGGTGTTAAACTATTAAGCAGGATCAGGCCCAGCACTGATCCCTGGGGGACACTGCCGGTGTTAAACTATTGTTTAACACAATGCGCAATTGTGTCAGTGGAACCAGCTAGCGGTAAAAATCTCCTCCTCAAACCTTTTTCATTTTTGCTAAACTCTGAGAGAGGAGCCTTGTGCATTCTTTTTCAACAAACAAGTCCCAGCAGACTATTGGGCAAAACAGTTCAAGCACAATGATGTAATATGCAGGATGTTTGCAGGCGTAGGTTCAATACGACTGCATTGTTTCTTATTTATAAACATGTCACTTTTTACTGGCAAGGCTTCACACATTTTTGACGACAATTTTCTTGGCAAAGCAACACAAATTCATTACACCAACACCACAGGATTTAGGTGAATAGAATCATCTTTGTATGACTCAAAGCTCTCAGTCATAGATAGGGCAGATTGCAGAGATAAAGCAAGGAAAAAGTTTCCTGGAATGCAGGAAACTAACTGCTAGATACATAGATTTAGGAGGAAATGGAAAATGTAGATTAACTCTGGTGTAGCTTCTTGTTTTGGAAAGAGTCAGAGTTCTCTTGTGGGTTTGTCCTGATCCCTTCAAATTATTTTGATGTATACTTGTATGCTTAAAATTACTTCTCCTCCCTTTTATTGTGCTGTCATGTTAATGGATTCATGTGCCACTTTCTATTTTCATTACAATTTCTGTCACTAACACAAAAAACCCAAATGTCTTAGCAATTTGTAAACTACCACAATGTACTCTCTTTGGCCTGACCTTGTCATTGTTGTATAGCTTAATTGGCCAACTATTCCCCTTCTTTTCCTTTTCATAGCCTTATTAGAGTGGAAAATGAGAAGAAACTAGTTGTCAACCAGTCAATCAAAATATGTACCACGTAGAGATGAAAATAACAACCTCTCAATTAATTTAATAGAATTAACACTCATTATGATAAAAGTCTCCTGAGATAAAGATTGAGATCAAAACTAACAATTAGAATTTTGGCCCTTGCTCTGACAAAGTCTGCAATAAAGTTAGGAAATGGAACAGTTTAATTCAATCACAAAATTGCAGTTTCATTGTTTCCCCCTCAGACTAGAAGATATTTTAAAGGCCTCCATTTTTCTTTACACAAAGTCAGAGCACATCTCATTTTGCCAGTTCTGTTGGCTGAAATATAGATCTGGCTGTAATTTAAAAAAATGTCTTTCCCAAGATACTTGATGACATTTTCACATTTTGGACTACCTCTCTGATGGGAAGCATAATCATTTCACTATTATGTTGTTATTTCCTACAGTAGTTTTAGTTCTCCTCCTGGATGGAGTAATTTTAAAGTTTCTAAGGAAAGTATGTTTTTCTATTGTCTTTTTTTTTTTTTAAACCAGTGCCCATAGAGTTCACAATAAGATGCTCAGTGCTTTATCACAACTGTAACAATAATATAAAAGAAATAAAATAAGTAATAGATGTGACAGAAACATGTGCTCCAAAATTGGCCATAAATCACTGAAATCTGGGGAGGAGGAAGCCACTGGGAAAGGCTGCTTTATTATTACTATGAGAAAATCAGACACTAGTCATTTAGTGTCTGATTCGAGGTAATGCAAGCTCCAAAATGAAAAAACTGTCCAAGAAAGAGACTTCTTATTTCCATGAAAAGAAGCTCTGTTATCACAGAAGCAGTGGATATCACAAAACCTGCTATGGTAACAAAAAAAGCTGGTGGATGGAAAGCTGAACATGACCCTGCGTTGTGCACGGGCAGCCCGGGCAGCCCAGACAGCCAACTGTGTCCTGAGCTGCATCAAGAGCAGAGTGGCCAGCAGGGCAAGGGAGGGGATTCTGTCCCTTTACTCTGCTCTCCTCAGACCCCACCTGGAGTACTGTGTGCAGTTCTGGAACCCTCAGCACAGAAGGACATGGAAGTGTTGGAGCAGGTCCAGAGGAGGGCCATGAAGATGCTCAGAGGGCTGGAGCAGCTCTGCTATGAGGACAGGCTGAGAGAGTTGGGGCTCTGCAGCCTGGACAAGAGAAGGCTTTGAGGAGACCTTAGAGTAGCCTTCCAGTATCTGAAGGGGGCCTACAGGAAGGCTGGGGAGGGACTATTTACAAGGTCTTGTGACAGGATGAGGAGTAATGGGTTTAAACTGGCAGAAGGGAGATTTAAACTGGATGTTAGGAAGAAATTCTTTCCAGTGAGGGTGGTGAGACACTGGCACAGGTTGCCCAGGAGGCTGTGGATGTTCCCTTCCTGGAGGTGTTCAAGACTAGGTTGGACGAGGCCTTGAGTGACCTGTTCTAGTGGAAGGTGTCCCTGCCTATGGCAGGGGATTGGGACTTCAAGCAAGACAGATTTTTCTCCTGCCTTGTAAAAAACTCCATCTAGAGATCTTTCCCAAGATATTCTCTGGTCCTTTCTCTGGTCTTCAAAGGCTACTTCTGCAGAAAGCCATGACTCAGAAAAGGAAAATGGAAGTAGTTTGAAAAGAAGTCATTAGGCATCTGCTGCACAATGGACATCAGATCAGGGCACCCAGGACAGGAAAACAGTAGCCGGGTAGAAATCACCTTTTCTGCACATCTCTCTGCAATATCTGGTTAAATGGTACAGATTTGAAATGAGTATTTGGCCTTTGGAAAATGAGTGCCTAAACCTTTGTCATACGCTGCCGTAGTTCAAGATTATAGGGTTGAACATTATTCTCTTTTTTCACTTTAACAAATCAATTTACTGCTTGACAAATAGGCACATAATGCAAAATGCCAACTTACAGATTGGTATTATTAAAGACAGAACATGGGTTTATTGGCAAGGACCATATTTTGCCTGCATTGCGGATCTCAGTGCAGAAAGCTTTGTTTACACAGGATATGTGATCTGTTACATCTGGTATACTACAAAGAAAATACAGATAAAGTCAAACAGGACTGAAATGAAAGTGTAACCATTCAGATTGTCATGCCTATACCACAAACAAAAGTGTCTGATTCTTCACAGGCGTGTCAGAATTGGGAATTGGTTTGTAATAATAGATGCATAACAGAAAAATTAAAAAATATTTTGTATAAAAAGTGCTTAAAATATCTTGAAAAACAAAAGTCTCCACTGCTCTGAGTCTAGAAACTTTAAATAATTAACCAATTTTAATTTTGGTGCTGAGGATACGCACAAAAATTAAAATCTCATATATTAAACTTATTCAGTTTACATTCCAGAAGTCTAGCAATAATTTAGTAGGAAGATAGGGAAAATCTGCTTTTAATATAGAGGCTCTGTAGTTATTCTGAAGATTGTAATCAAAGTCTGGGAGGAGGGGGATTAAGTTAAGCTATGTCTTGAGTGTTGTCTCTTCTGTTGTATCGGTATAGTATGGTTCTAATACAGAAAATGCAGTCTGCATTTAAATTATTTATGCTCTTTTTCATTAGAGAACCAAAAAGTCAATGTAAAAACTTGGTAAAATTTTTATGAAAGCCAGAGCCCTTCAATAACTTTGGCTCTCTGTTCCAAGGTAACAACCTTTCCCTCATCATTCTTTTTGTCAATAAAAGTAAATTTTAAAATTTACATCTTTCAGGAGTGATGAGACCCTGTAAACAGGCATAAGTATGCATAGCACTGTTTCAGGTTGGACATCTGTCACTCAAATCACTGTCATGCCTCAAGCTACCCTGATACAATCAGAAGGGAAAACGGAGTTAGATAGTTGGGCTTACATGATGATGTCTGCATGAGTGACAGATGTTGTGCTCTGGCAACATTATGTTTTATTATAGAAGAATTGCTTCTAATAGCTTTTACATTTATGTTCAATGTGTTGCAAATTCGCTTCCATATATTAAAAAAAAGGGGGAAAAAAAAGGAAAGAGGAAAGAAGAGAGAAATGTTACAAACTGGTTCCTCCCTTCCCCCAAATAAAAACATTTTTTTTTTTTTTTCAATACAAAGTAATTTGGGCAGCTGGTGAACTGTGGAGCTCACCAATCTATGAGTTCTCAAATACACACAAACTGTGCCTTCATGGTTCAAGGAAGAACTCAAAAGGATTATCAATCACCAACTCCACAATATCATCTGTTGTAAATTGGGAGCCTGATTAATAACAGTGATTCAAGCATAGTCCTTGAAAATTGTGATCTTTATTGACTAACTGGACGGGTGACTTTCTCTTTTCTTGTTGTTTGCACTCAATTTGCACTGCTTTCAGTTACTGATACTGTATATTACTATTTCTGTTCTGATTGTTTTCCACATTATATAAAGTCAATAGTGAAGTGTCAGGTGAAGCAGGTAAGTTTTTCATCAATTGTGTATAAGACTTGTTGCCCTACTTTTGATTTTCTTTCTCATTCATCAGTGTTTGTACTGTAGCTCTGGTTTCTTCTCTTGTCGTTGTGGGAATACCTAGACAACAAAGGGAATATATAACCCTGTTGATTAAAACAATATTTGAAGTTGTAATCCCATATTTTTACTAAAGTATTTAATCACTAGTTTTGGACAAGTGTTGCTTTTTAAAAGGAATAGTTTCAGAAAGCTTGGTTTTCATACACTAGTCAATTATTTTTAACCTGACTTCAATTGCATTGAACTTTGGACATTTTTCAAGTGATAAAGTCAATCTATGGATGATGAAAGGGACTTTGGTTTTCCATCCCTCCTTCACACAACACATTTTAGAAGCTCTTTGGTAAGGAATAGTTTCAACTTAACTCGTTGGGAGGCTTTGCTATTGTTTTTAACTTGTGATGCTCTGGTTTTAACTCCTTCATCTTCATACTATTTTCATAGTCTAGTCCTGGGTGTGCACCAGCGAATTTCTCTTTTGACTGGCATGGATGAACTAGAGTTTATGCCCACAGAATTCTCAACAACTGCCTTTCACAAAACTGGCAGAACTGACCCTTTGCTCCTGAGATAGTATGTTCATACTCTTTAACCTGTGAAGGAAGTCATACAATCTGCAGAACCTCCTATAATTATGAAAAGTCAAACCAGTTTGTTAGATGGTCTTGAGGCCTTGAGTAACCTGTACTAGTGGGAGGTGTCCCTGCCTATGGCAGGGGGTTGGAACTAGATGATCCTTGAGGTCCCTTCCACCCTTACCATTCTATGATTCTATGATTCTATGATTCTATGGTGAGCAACTGCAAATCCACCCTGTAGGTACTTTACTTTCTAGATCAGCTTCACAATAGCCCACTTGTAGAAGCATCATATTTTATATGTGCTTCCTATCTTAAATAGATACAATTTGAGAGTGCTATCTGACATCATATTTACCAGCACATTTTTTAAATTAGTAAACATAACTGCAAAACCTTGCAGTGCAAAAAAACCACCCCCCAAATTAACCACTCAATGATAACAACAACAATAAAAAACAACCCAATCCTCATTTATTTTTAGCATCATAATGAAGTTACTATTGACATATTGGGGACATTTTGGGAACCAGACCTCATGAATGACAATTAGCACCAGTTCATTGAAAATCTGTAAAAAACATGACCTTGAGGCAAGTTGTGTACTACAAAAGAAATAAAGAAGACAGTGGAGTAGAAGCCAAAAGCTCACGTCATCTTTCACTGGAAGGTTAGTGATAAATGCCTGTGGAGGGTTTTTATAAACCTAACATTGATTTAGCACAGATCACCTCTGTTATGTTCAATTGCTAGATGCTTTCTTAATTGTAGTCAAACTTCATCACAATTACCTGCAAATGGCAATTGCATTTTTTGAGTCAAATAACTTATTTTATTGCTTAGGTGGTCTGAAAATAGAAACTCCTGGAAAGCAATGTCCTCACTGTTGAGAATGCAATGAAATAACCTCAGTTTTGAAAGTGGTGTTGTTTCCTACATACCCTGTGATGACGCAAAGTCAGAGGGAATGGGGTCTGTGCATGGCATCAACATCACAAAACTGCTTTTCCTCACCTCTTTGGCCAGATAGACCCTAAGCACAAGTCCTGAAATTCCATTCTGACATCCTATTTTTACCGCCTCCAGTCTTGAAAGTACACATCCTAGAAGTTCCAAGGCTTGTGTTGCGATGATTCTAGACTATAGTGCCTTTCAGTTTTCAAATATTTTATTCCTTAGTATTAAAGCTCTTCTGGAATCATGGTTCAAAGATAAATGTTGACATTCCATTAATTGAAACAGAAATAATTTCACAGGAAGGCCACTACAAAGACACAAAGTACAAGATTACCCAATAGAGCCCTGTAATTATTTAAGAAATGCTGTTAAGGGACCTCTGACCACTGGGGATTCAGGTGGAGGCATACTCTTCAAATATCTCAAGCTCCTCTGTGGAACACTGAAATAAAGGAGTGAGTATAAAATGCTGAGTGCATCATTGATTTGTGGAATCTACTAGGAGGACAGAGAGAAATCCCTGGAATATCTGGAAACTCCAGCAATTCTTCTAAAGGTTCAACAGAAATTTGCTCTTTCAAAAATTCAGTTCCATTTCTAGGAGACTAAAGGAAGAATGTCTCCCTTAGAAGTGAGATGTATCTGCTTTATGTGATATGGTTTTGCTAGCAGGGGTGAAGCTACAGGACTGGCTTTTCTGAGCTGCTAGAAGCTTCCACAGTTCCAAGTGGAACTCACTTCTGACCAAGGCCAAGCCAATCAGTGAGAGTGGTAGCATCTCTGTGATAACATATTTAAGAGGAGAAAGAAAACTTAACCTGTAACAATAAGAGAAGTGGGACGTGAGAGAAACATCTGTGCCAACACCAAAGTCAGTAAGAAGGAGTGGGGGAGGCTGACTCCTTAGAGCCCAGAGGGGTTATTGGTGAAGCAGATGGCTCACTAGCAGCCTGAGGAGGACCTCACACTAGAGCAGGTGACTGTGCCTGAAGAAGGCTATGGCTCTCAGGGGAGCTCTGCAATAGAGCAGTCTGTTCCTGAAATGAATAAACCTTGTGAAAAGGGGCTATGCTGAAGCAGTTTGAGAAAAACTGCTGCTGGTGGGGAAATACTGGAATTGGAGAAGTTTGTTGAGGACTTCCAGGAGCAGGGGAGCAGGGGAAGACTGTGAGGAGTCCTTCCACTAAGGAGGAAGGAAGAGCAGAATCAGTGTGTGATGAAACACAGCCTCCATTCTCCAGCCCTTTGTGCCACATCAGGGGAGGAGGTGGAGACATCAGGAGTAAAGTTAAGTTCAGGAAGAAGGGAGGAGTGAAGGGAAAGTGTTTTAAGATTATTTTTCATTTCTCATTATCCTATTCTGATTTGATTAGTAATAAATTGAACGGATTTTTTCTCAACCAAATCAAGTCTGTTTTGCCCATGACCATGTTAAGTGAACTCTGCTTGTCCTTGTTTCAACCCATGAGCCTTCTGTTATATTTTCTCTTCCCCACCACACCAGGGATGAGAACTGAGCGAGTGGCTGTATGGATTTCCTTTGCCAGCTGGGCCTAAACCATGACAAGTGCTTTCTTCAGCAGCAGGAAACAACTTCCACTGGGAAAACAGGAAAGTGAAATGTTGATCAAGACACTTTATTAGGAGGAACATTCATCAGGCTGAAATTGTTAAAGACGTATTCTCAAGAGTGGTATTTAAAGGGAGGTGAGGCCTCGAAGCAGAAGGGAGCAGGGACATCTCTAGGAAAATGTAATTCACTGGAAACTATTCCCAGATGTGCAGTATTTTTAGGGAAGAGCTAAGTTCTATGGTGAACCTTGTAGCATCACTGATTTAGTGTCCAGCTGAAGTCAGCAGCAGATTTCTGCTGCATTCAACAAGTTTTGCTTTGCACGCTTGTGGAATGGAAAATTCAGAGTATAATTTGTAGCCTAAGGTATGCAGTCAGGGGAGGAAAAGCACTGCTCACAACAAATCAGCCCACAAACCAGCCAGCTGCCACAAAAGGAAGAGCAGCAGAAAAGTCAGGGTAACAGAAGGAAAAAATATCAGCCATCTATGGACAGACAGCTTGTGGGCAACATCTAGGCACAGTTACTGCCAACAACTGCCTAAGGAGTATGAAGCAGCAGCACAGACTTCCAGAATCAGAGCTGTGGAGGCATGAATAAATGAACAAACTAAGGCACTTTAATGCAAGAAATCACACATTAGATAATGTGAAAAATCAAGAGAATAGGGGTCTATTCTGGCAGACTAAGGGTTGAGGATGACTGGACCTGTCCTGCTGCAGGGAGCATCTTGGTTAGCATGCTCAAGGACAGGGTATTTTAAGTCCGCAGTAGGGCGGCTTAATAAATCCGTCTCATCTACCTCTTTCTAAAACATTAATGGTTAGGCTGACATTGTGTGCAAGTTCCCAGTCCTGCATTGCCTCTTGGGTGCTCACTTTTAACTCAAAGCAGCTGCTCGTATTCAGCTGCTTAAGGGAAAATGTAGAGTCCTTGTTGAGAGCTGTTTAAGGTTATCTGGAGGCCAGGCATATCTGCAGGATGGACATGCTATGCTGGAGTCTCAGCACAGCTCTCCCACTCTCTAATTTATCAAGGGATGTCTCTCCCACTCTATTGCTCCTTCAGGAAGCCCTGACCTCCCTATTGGATTTTCATTTCCTGTCAGTTCCAAGCTGCCACCATCAGACAGCACCAATACTGGCTTTAGAGGGGCATATAAAGCAGAAGGAAGTGCATTTGTCACAGCAAAAGAACTTTACTACTGGGTAGACAATAGCAGCACCATCAGTATAAAACACTGATGGGGACTTTTACATCTATCCACAGGCCTAGCTCACGGCGACAGGTTTAAAAGGGACTGAAGTGACACCCCACCTGAACATTCAGAGCTTTACTGGAGCCCATACAGACAGCTTTCATTTCCATTGCTATTTGCACCATGTGGGAAGCTATCATTGCCCACACTTCTGTGCAGGTTTAATTTATTTAGGAGATGCAGTAGGAAACATTCAGCTTGGCAATTCTAATATTCAGTCCCCTACAGTCCATGCAATTCATTTTTTTCCTAACTGGCTGGTGTTGCCCTCCTGCTGTATTAGCCTGATACTGCTCTCCTGCTGCTCTGTCCACCTGCTTCAAATTTATTTCCAAAATTCATCACTACTGTAGGATCTTCTCCCTGAAGGGGAACAAGTTAATAGGTTTACTCTTCTTGATGTACTCTTAGATTCCTTCTGCACTAAGATTTGACTACTGACTATGAATTTTATTTCATTTTCTATTTCTAAGAATTCCCCAGTCAAAGGAAGATAATTCAAGGGAAGATATTTCAATCTAAACTATGAAACAGTCACATATGGACATGAGTCACACATTATTAGGTATTAGGTGTGCTGTAGTACTTGGTTTGGTGGGGTTTTTTTTCAAAACAAGAAGCAATTGAAAAATATACCATGTAATTAAAAAAAAAAATTTTTTTTAAAAGCAGATCCCAAATTAGGTTAACATTCAGAACACATAAAATGACTTCCCCTTCTGGAAAAGACCTGTGAATTTCACTGAGAGTTATAATCTCCCTGTGAAATATTTAAACCATCCCATAGAATATAAGAGAGAATAATATCCCTGTTACAGAATCCTGCTGAATGGCTTAAGTAATTTGTAGATAGGAATTACATCTGTATTAAACCTTATTTAGGAATTTCTATACTATTTTATTTGCTTTAGCCTTCTTAAATTGTATACTACTCTCCAACGAGACCCTAACAGTTCCAGCTGTGCCAGGATCCTTTCACAGATTACAGAGGTAAATTTGTTGCTACCTTCTTCTTTCTTCTTCTAACCTAAATTACTATGTAGCATTTTGCAAACTCTTACGGATTTGCTGAGAAAACAGTTCCTCACTGTACTGAAATGATGGAGGGAAACTTTCTCATTTTGAAATGTAATTGAATAAGGTCTTACTGGAAAATTAAGGATTTCTGGAGAGAATTTGGCAGAACAGATGTATGCTTTCCCCAAATGAAAGACATGCATCTGTTTCCTAGAAATCTAAACAAAACCAGCAAAGCAGTCATACAAGAAAGTTGTGGTGGTGCTTTTTTCCCCCTCTCTTTCCTACAGATGGTTCTTATTTTTATAAAAATAAGGGAAACAGCCACAGTGGAAGTTTCTAAATGAAGCAATGAAGTACAGTCTTATCAATGAAATTTAAATGGTCTCCAGGATGAAATTTTGTTTTGTACAAATCTACCCAGTTGTACCTGAAAACCATACAAAAGCCTTCCTTATTAAAATGCTGCCTTTCAGTCTCTCTGCTTCCACTTAGTCACAGTCTGATCTCCCTATCAATTCATTTTTTCCCATTTCTATTACCTGTAGATCATTTTGCTTTGCCCCTATAATGTGTATTTAGAGTTTGCGGTCAGGAACTGATATGATCCAGAGCAAAGCATTTTGATTAGATATTCCTGTGCCATGCTCATAGCTGACAGGAAGGATACGCTTTGTAAGATCATGAACAGCATTTACCTCCGTCCCCATAATCACACTTTGCAACCACTAAAGAATGAATTGATAGGAAAAGTTGCCCAGAGTATCAAAAATCCCCTATCCAAAATGGCAAAATATCTTAATGTAATAAAGTATTAGGATTAATTTCCTAATCCTTATACTTTTCACTTGTCCATTTGAGAGATGGGTCTCTAATTTAATTTTGCCTTGGTCACAGTAATGAAAACAATATCATCTAGAAGTCCAGCTACAGTCAGCCTGTGTGGATAGCAGTGATAAGGCTGGGTAATTGCAGGATTAATAACTGCCCTTTCATTGCATCTGAAAGCCATGTAACCATATATAGACTCTCTGAGTAACTTGAAAACACAGTTACATTTTACAATATACCTTGATACCTTGATCACTTTTAGCTTTCACTTTTTAAATATTTTTTTTTAATTTTTATTTTATTCTGCAAGCATGGGAACAATTGAACTACAAATGTATGATTGTTCCTAGGTCATATTCTCCTCTAGGGTTTCTAAAAATCAAGCAATGCTGCTCAGGTAGCTCCAGTAGCTCTGTAGCAAAGGAGAACAAGTTTCAGTAACTGCTGTTATTCCTCTTCATTTACAGTACAGGCCACAGGGTAACTGTTTAATGTGGTAGCCAGTTCCCTGAACTTCTTGTACATTTGCTGAAACATGAAGCATTTTCCTAGTACTTTGAAATTCTTCTTGAAAGTGCAGAATTTCAGAGTTTAAAAAAAAATAATAAAAAAATCTAGGGACCAACACTCTGCTGAATAATCCAGCTCTGGAGACAGAGACTCTGCACAGTAACATTGTTCCTTTGTGTCTGGGACGTTTCACCTGCAGTCAGGAAAAGGTACCGTTCTTCTTTATGGCTAGATAGTGATGCTGAGAAAGTGGTAGGAAGTAGGAGCCAGACAACCAACATGCTCTGCTAAGCTGCTATGGATCTTAATTAACGTGTAGAACAGGATGTAGGCTTGGACAGTTTATCCATGCCATCTGGATACAGTATGGATGCAAGTGAAACCTGAACTTAATCTAATAGGTATGCAAACTGTATGAAAGGAACTGGTAAAAATCCCTATGTAAAACAATCTTGCATTAAACAGCTGGCAGAAAAGATTGTAAAAGTTACTCAGGCTGCTGTGGAATCCTCTTGCACCCTTGAGGGACCTATGGGGAAGAAGTCATTGACTGCAGAACATCCTGCCTGTTTGCAGCCCTACTCCCTATCCAACCTCCTCCTGGGCACTGTTCCCACAAAAGATTTGTTTTCACACCTTCATCTGCAGAATGCATTAATTTCATCCCAACTATCCTCGTGAAATCAGAGCTCTTCTCTCACTTCTGCAAGTCTTTTCATTGATTAAGTCACATACACAGCCCAACCTAAATAATTTCACAGTATCACAATATCACAGTATCACCAAGGTTGGAAGAGACCTCAAAGATCATCAAGTCCAACCTGATACCACAGACCTCAAGACTAGACCATGGCACCAAGTGCCACGTCCAAACCCACCTTGGACACTTCCAGGGACGATGACTCCACCACCTCCCTGGGCAGCCCATTCCAGTAGCCAATGACTCTCTCAGTGAAGAATTTTCTCCTCACCTTGAGCCTAAACTTCCCCTGGCACAACTTGAGACTGTGTCCTCATAGTATATGGCCACATACAAAGGCCTAAATGCTATTCTGTATATATTCTGTCTATCTGTGCTGAACTACACTAGATGAGATGTCAGGATTAGTCTTAATCATCCTGATGAAAAGAAAAACTACTTAAGAAGGATAATTTGGATAGAATAGACCAAATTTGTGTCATTTCAGCATATTTCTTGATCTACAAGGATTCTAAAAAAATGTATTCTATAAAACTGTAAATACATTTGAAATAATCCTATGGCTTTTTTTTCCTGGATCACTCATGTTTAGCTCATTCACCCTTTCACATCATCTTGAATTTTCTTTTCTTCATCTCCCTGTGCAACCATTCCTTGAATTAGGAGGCTTTATACATTTTTCTCACAGGCCTTTAAGGTCAATCTGAGAGAAATTATCACCATTGCTTTTCATTTAACCTTGAAGCCATATTGTCATTTTTATCTCTTTTTAAAAGTACTTTAGTGTATGTATTTCCAACATGAATATATACCTCACTCTGACCAGATCCAGAAATTGTGCTTACTATTCAGAATCAACCAACTACAAAGAATTTGATCTTTTTTAGGACATGCTTCCTGTGACATTTCAAAATATTGGGCAACATAGAAGCTACTGAGAGTTTGAATGATACATTATTTTAGTTATTGAGAAGTAAAGCTATTTCTCCTACATACATTACCCATGTACACATATGGTAGGCTAAATTGAGTTCAGAGAGACTGATATATTTGTAGGTAAATGTTAAATAATGAACAGAAATAGTTTTTGCATTGGACATAAATAGTTTTTTGCATTCAGGGACACCAAGTGAGTACTAGTTTTGTGCCTCGATGTGGCTTTTTGATTTAATAAAAGAGAACCTCTTAAATGTAAAACTTTGAAAGGAATTCCATGAAGGAGACAATGTTTAAAATATTTTTTTCATTTTACAGATTTTTCATAAAAAAATTATCAAAAGCATAACTAAATTTTAGCAAATAACTTCCTCATTCAAAACACTGACCTGTTTGGTTTTGACAGTTCATAGGCATTACTGCTCTTCCGAAATGAAAACAGAGAGATACTGGAAGACCATCAAAATGGCATTCAGTAATTTAGGAGTGAAGCATTTTGATCACAGAGTCATAGAATTATTTTGTTTGGAAAAGACCTCTAAGATCATCAAATCCAACTGTCCAGCCTACACCATCATGACCACTAAATCATGTCATGAAACTACACCACTGGGGACACAGACTGCCTCACCTTCATGGGCAACCTATTCCAACTCCTGACCACTCTTTTGGTGAAGAAATTTATCCAGTCTAACACCCCCACCCTGGTACAGTTTCAGACCATTTCCTCTTGTTCTATCACCTCGTACTAGGAAGAAGAGACCTTTGCCCCACCTCACTACAACATACTTTCAGGTAGTTGTGGAGTGTAATGAGGTCTCCCCTCAGCTTTCTCTTCATCAGACTAAACAATTCTAGTTCCCTAAGCTGTTCCTTATAAGACTTGTTCTCCAGACCCTTCACCACCTTTGTTACCCTTCTCTGGACACATTCTAGCCACTCAATGTCTTTCTTGTAGTGAGTGGCCCAAAAATGAACACAGTATTTGAGGTGCAGCCTCATTGGTGTTGAGTACAGGGGCACTTCCCCACTTCCACACTCTTGCTGGCCACACTATTCCTGATAGAGGCCAGGATGCTGTCTGCCTTCTTGGCTACCTGAGCACATTGTTGGCTATATTCAGATGTTCCCAGGTTCCTTTCTGCTTGGCAAACTTAACAGCCACTCTGCCTCAAACCTGTAGAACTGCAAAGGGTTGGTGTGATCCAAGTGCAGGATCTGGCAGTTGGCTTTTTTTGAACCTCATACAACTGAGCTTAGCCCATCGATCCAGACTGCCCAGATGCCTTTGCAGAGCCTTCCTATCCTCAAGCAGATCAATGCTTCCATTCAACTTGGTGTCATCTGCAACTGAGAGTACATGATGGGTCAGCAAGGATAAGAGGCAGGAAGTGCATGTGTATGCTTGTGTCTATGAAACTCACACACATGTTTGGTAAAGGTAAAGAGGAGACATTTCTGTTCTCAAATAATAGGAGATCCCAGTGCTTTAGTGAGAAAGATTAATTGGATCACACTGCTTATCCCTAAGCCTCCTGAAAAAACAAAATGTAGTAGTATTCCTCCACTAAATTTTGTATATCTCTGTGACTCAGAACAGCACAGCTGGGATTGCTCATAACTGTGTCACGGAAATAACAGCAAAACACTCTTCTGTTATAGCATGGAAATTGTTACTTTGTGAGAACGCTGAAAGCTGGACTAATTTCTACTGATAATCTCCGTCCTGACATCATACACTGTTGTTCCACCCAACACCTATCTACACTGAAATAAGATTACAGAAAAGAATCAGAAAAGACATGTGAGTGCAAAAGCTTGAAACGTTGACTAGTTATGGAAGATTTTTCCATGCTTATTAATCTTTAAACCCTTAAGCAACATTTTTATTTTCCCCTGTTAATACTCTGAATTCAGTCAAGTGGCACAGCAGCAGGGTTGTGTGCCTGCAGAAAACACCCATCCAAAATTCTTTAGTAATCCAGACACAAACACATGCTGCAGCACACTGGATTTTTTAGGGTTTTATTTTGTTTCAAGCTGCAGTTCACAAATACTGTTTATAATGTGCATGGATCAGAAAGAGTACTACAGAATCACAGCTTCTCTCCCTGTGTAGAGAAGCATCATTTCTCCACTTCTCCAAGAAAGACATGATAGCTTGCTTAGGTTTCCCACCTTAATAGTTCAGCTCTGAGATCCATAAAGTAAGCATTGACTCTCTTGCCTCTTTTCCTTTAGAGCTGTCACAATGTGCAGCTTTCTTTGTGTTGCCCATATACCAGTAGTCTCTTTAAAAGCCACTCTTGCTCTGCTGCTGACCATCATTGCAACAGACAGCAAACTGATTGCTGGAGAACTGTTCTGATTTCCATTGCTTTCTGTGAGAGCTGAAGCAGGTTCTCTGTCTCCCTGTAAAAGTACATGGCACAAACAATAGACTAAATTTTAAACTCCTATGAACAGTTCTTGGACCTAATATTAGTGCTCAACAGATTCTCCCAGTTAAAAACTGACAGTATTAAACAGTCTAATGTTTTGAAGGACATGAAACTGTTGGAACTGTTGGAGCAGGTCCAGAGGAGGACCACAAAGATGACCAGAGGGCTGAAGCAGCTCTGCTATGAGGACAGACTGAGAGAGTTGGGGCTCTGCAGCCTGGAGAAGAGAAGGCTTCGAGAACACCTTAGAGTAGCCTTCCAGTATCTGAAGGGGCCTACAGGAAGGGTGGGGAGGGATTATTTACAAGGTCTTACAACGGCAGGACAAGGGGTAATGGGTTTAAACTGGCAGAGGGGAGATTGAAACTGGATGTTAGGAGGAAGTTCTTTACAGTGAGGGTGGTGAGACACTGGCACAGGTTGCCCAGGGAGGTTGTGGCTGCTCCCTCCCTGGAGGTGTTCAAGGCCAGGTTGGAGGAGGCCTTGAGTAACCTGTACTAGTGGAAGGTGTCCCTGCCTATGGCAGGGGGTTGGAACTAGATGATCCTTGAGATCCCTTCCAACCCTACCATTCTATGATTCTAAGGTGACTTGTTAAAAAGGATAGGAAATGAGGGAATGTTCTACAGTGAATGCAATATAATTCCTAGTGATCTGTCAAAATTGCACCACTTGCAATTCCCGCTGGTGAAGGATTTTTTTCTTTGTCCTGTGTTCAGCATCAAGCACAATAAAGGACATGAATGATCCAAATGTTTATTTTTTTCCATAACCACTATTCAGAGTGGGAGTGGTGCATGTGTCTTTGACAAGCTTCGAAATTTAGAATGGTTTCATTTGTTGCCAATAGTTTATCAATTTATTTCATGGACATCAATTTGTGCCTAAGCAATACTGGTCCATACCACTGCAAGAAAGTTTGTCTTCAGGATAACTGATGAACTGAATATTCTTGTTCTTCCTGTTCAGCATCAATTGTAAAAAAAAAACATGGAATACTGTTCTCAGAAGTAAATGCTCCCAAATGTTCCTGTGTCCTTGTCCTTCTCCCAGCTATTATGTCCAGTACTTCTGCAGCTCTTAGTCTCTTCTGTGCCCAAAGAGATACAGAGTATGGTCTCAGGACACATTGATACTTCCACAAGGAAAATGCACTACATACTTGGATTCATTCTGCTAGCCTGAGTCCAAAGGAGGAGCACGCAAAGAGTAGTACAGCTAAGTATCTGAAAAAAGTAAAAGGGACTGAGACTGCTATACTTGGCTCAGATAGATCTATTCACATCCAGATGCTTCCATGACAATGACTGCAGTAAAAGTTCACTCCAGGCAGGAGCTAGTTATTCATGTTTGAAAGGTCTTTTTGACATGTAGCTGGCAGGAAGCATTGTAGACCAAAGAAACAAACACAGAGGGAAGGAAGAAAAGCTCGGTCACAAGTATCCTAGATATTCAGAGGTTAGTATGAATTTCCAAGGCAGGACAGCAATCGAGAGGGGAGGCTGTGACCACCCTGTGTGACAAAGGTGTCTGGGAGAAGGGGCAGGGTATTGAGCATGAGTGCTTTGCTGGTTTCTCACACAGTTATGGGGAAAGTATGTGGGAAGGGGAAACCCAGTGACAGAAGGACAGGTATTGTCCTTTCTCCAGTGACAACATCAGTTAACACTTCAGAAGCTAAAGCTCATCACACTCCTTCTTGGAGGTGCATGAGGCTACAAGTACAGCTTAAAGAAGTGAACACACTGCACAAGTAAGTTTTGGCATGTGGAGGGCCCAGGGAGAATTAGCAATAAAGTATACCTCAGAAGAAAAAAAAAAAAATCTCCTCTGAGTTATACATAGATGTTTGAAGTCAGTAGGAGAAGTCTGTTTATAGCTGTGAGCAGAAAGCAGTCTTGTGTGCTCAGGCATTATCAGTCCTTTATTCAAGAACACAATATCTGCTTGATAATGTATGCACTGTTTTGTCATTAGTTGTCAGTGCGCCTCCCAAAACAAGTTGTCCCTCTGTGGTTTTATAATCATGGGAATATTGCTGATGGCCCTATCAGATGGGTTTTATTCTGGCTCCAGACATCTCTGGAAAATAGCCTATTCAATCGCATCGGAAACCAGGGCAGAGCTGACTTCCTGGTGGACTCCAAACAATCCAAAGGTTCTCCTCGGAAAGCACAGGCTGTGCTCTGCTCTTTGTGCAATGCCACACTGCCTTGCAGCTGGAGTAATCGGCTCCATCTCAGAGACTCCACCCAGACTGAAAGGGGTGAGGAAATAGCAAACTATTGTTCCAGGAGTTTATGCAAGAGGGGTTTTTTTCTCTCTCTCTTTTGGATTTTTTTTTTTTTGTTTAAATACTTTAGCCACTACTTGTAAGAGATAACAGTGACCTAGTTGGTGCAATGCCTTCTTATTTCCTAATTTTCTTTCTGTTAGATAGAACACAAAATCCCTGCTATGTTTACCTAGCAAGCAAAATTGAAAAAAAATCCAAACCTGTAAGGTACAGTTTCTTACTCCTGTGAGGTGTCTCCTTGACATTAAATACAAAGTAAAAATACAAAACAAAAATAACTCCACAAAAATGCCCCCCCCCCCCCAAGCACTTCTTTAGGTGATAAGAGGAAAAGTGGAGATTTTGAAGAAAAACCCAAAACATGTCCAACTCTGAGGCAGTGCCAAATGGTTCAGCAGATTTCAGAGACTTTGAGACACTGACAGACTGCAACTCCTGCTGTTTACCAGAGGGATTTAAGAAGTTCTCTCTCTTAAAATAGTCAAATTTTTATCTTACTGAGGGTCAAAAGTTGCCACTTCCACACTGTTTGCAGCAGACATTTTCACTGTGCCATACTCAGCCATGTCAAGGGACTCTGAAGAGGCTCTTGAGATTCGCCTGTCTGAGAATAAAAAGGAAGGATTGGTTGCGCTCCTGCAAACATTCCCACCAGAAACACTGAAATACAAGGGAAAAACACTTCCTGTGTTACTTCACTGCACAAAACTCTGCAAACCTTCAGCATATTCAATGGCAATGTATCAAACTGGATGAGTCACATTTACCTTGCATGATGTGACAGTGTGTCACTATAGAGTACCTAAAAAAATCATTACACCTCAAGAGTTTATAGCTCACACGGAATTTAAAGGTATATTAGCCAGCCAAGCCCAGCCCTACTCTGTTGTCCACCACAGTGCTTGCTACAATGATTCAGAGCTTGAGGATTCTTTCCATGCGCACAGGAAACACCGATTAATTGGAACAGTGACAAAAATAAGAGGTCTTTTTACCTGGTAAACTGAATTCAGCAATGGAATTTTACTTAATGAGTAGTATGCAGTTAAGTACTTCGATCTGTGGAGGTGAGAGGTGTAGAAAGCTGATTAGGTAGCTCATATCTTATTGCTTTTTCATCTGCTGATAGTTTGATATTTTTAACAGTCTTGTCACACAGTAGTCACCACAACTGCCAAATTTCGTGTCATGTGGTAATGCATAGAGAGACTTTCTCAGATTAAGAGAGAAGCAAGAAAGGAATAGAGATCATCACTACATCTGGTTTCTCCATAAATAATCCATTTCCTCACACTGGACATCTGCCACCTCCCAGCCTCTTGTCAGTTTCCTCTGTCGCACACCCCAGCAAGCTCCTTGCTGAACCCCTCTCCCTGCATTAGGAGATCATTGTGGGTCTAGCACATCTGGCAGTAAATCAGCAAGGGCCCTGACTGCTGTTGAATTAAGCATGCTCTGGCTTTTTGTACACAGTGCACTCTGGGGCGTAGTTCCACTACAAAGCATGCTGGGTTCAAATTGTTTATCTATCTAAAATTTAATTTACGATCTCTACAGATTCCTCTAAGATCAAAGAACCTTTTATTTGTACCATCTTTGTTTAAGAAATATTATCAAGGGCATAAGATGGTTCTTCTTGCACTGACCATTCTCACTGAAAGCCAGTGAGACTTGGACATATAAGTCTTCTTTATCACTTTGAATAATTTCTTTCATAAACTTATCCAGACTAAAAATGCCCTACAGAATAAAGTCTGAATTCAAATACTATCATCAGAGAACAACAACAAAAATATATTTATAGTATATCTGGTGGCAGAAGACTTGATTTGACTGCAGGAACAGCCAGGAGCTCCAGTGGGCACTGACTGGGTCTGCCTTGTAATGATGTTTAAATCTAAATAAAGTAAAATAAAATACAATTTCTGAGTATAGGTTTGCAAAAGAGAAAAGGAGATGAAAAGGACCTGGGGAGGNTCCAGGTGGTGATGTAGGAGTCAGAGATAGACCATCATTGTCTGAGGGCAAGTAAATATTTCAGAGGCTCCTCAGTGAATTCCCTCTAACCTTTAAGGGTTAAAAGAATATCAAAATATAAAACATTCAGGAAAAAATGCAAAAGGCAGCTGAGAAGAGCAAACCAAATGAAAATCCAAACACAAAACAGCATCATCCTTGTTATTTAAATCAGAATTTTTAATTCTACAAAATAACACTGTTGATCAGTCTAGAAAAGAGAAGACTCTGGGAACACCTAACGGTTGCCTTCCAGTATCTGATGGGGGCCTACAAGAAGACTGGAAAGGGACTTTACAATGGCCTGTAGTGATAGGATGAGGGGTAACTGTTTTAAATTGGAGAAGAACAGATTTAGATTGGATGTTAGGAGGAATTTCTTTACCATGAAGGTGGTGGAACACTGGAACAGGTCTCCCAGGGAAGCAGTTGAGGCCTCATCCCTGCAGATATTCAAGGTGAGGCTCAACAGGGCTCTGGGCAACTTGATTTAATACAGGATGTTCCTGTTTACTGTAGGGATGTTGGACTAGATGGAGGTCCCTTCCAACCCAAACCATTCTATGATTAAGAACACTCCAGCCATCTAGATTTCTCTCAAACTCATGTTAACCCAAACTAAACAGGAAAAAAAATTAAATGCATACGTATATATATACACACACATACATATATATACACGTACATACATATATATACACACACATACATATATATATAGAATCATAGAATCATAGAATCATAGAATCATAGAATGGTAAGGTTGGAAGGGACCTCAAGGATCATCTAGTTCCAACCCCCTGCCATATACACACATACATACATACATATACATATACACACACACATATAGATATATATATGTATACATATGTGTGTATATCTCTCTCTCTATATATATGTGGTAAGGAAAGCTAAGGCACAGCTCGAATTGAATCTGGCCAGGGACATTAAAGGGAACAAGAAAAACTTCTTCAGGTATATTAGTGAGAAGAGGAGAACTAGGGACAATGTGGGACCCTTACAGAAGGAAAACGGAGAGCTGCTGACAAAGGACATGGACAAGGCTGAGGTGCTCAATGACTTCTTTGCCTCAGTCTTCAACAGCAAGGGCTCCAACCACAATGTCCAAGTTGCAGAGGGTAAAAGTAAGGACTGGGAGCAGGCAGATCTACCTACTATAGTAGAAGATCACATTTATGAGCTCCTAAGAAACCTAAATGTGCACAAGTCCATGGGGCCTGATGAGATCCACCCACGGGTCCTGAGGGAACTGGCAGATGAAGTTGCCAAACCACTGTCCATCATATTTGAAAAGTCATGGCAGACTGGTGAAGTTCCTGCTGACTGGAGGAGGGCAAACATAACACCCATCT
>VWZE01015878.1:32551-79481 GCA_013396675.1 Eubucco bourcierii
GAGATGCCAAATCACTGTCTATTAGCAACTGTTTTGCTCTTAGCTTTCCTCTAGATCATTTTGTTTCATACAAACACTATTTGTTAGGTTTGTTTATTTGTGTGGGTTTTTTGTTGGAGTGTTTTTTATGATTTTTTTCCCCATCCTTGCTGACAGTTGTAAAACCTGAATATGTCTAAAATAAAAATGTGCAGTGGCTAGAATTCACAGTAGATAAATTGTATGAGATGGAATTTATTTTTGTGCAGGGACTGTAGAATTTGCCAATACAAGGAGATAAAACAGTGTTTATAAACATTTTAACATCTACAAATGAGATAGTTCTTCCCTGAGAGCTACAATTCAAAATAATTGCTAGATGGATTAATGGATGGATAGATGGATCAAAATAGTTGTTAGATACTATATAAAGTGTGACCATTTGCATCTGATCTATTTAACTATAGTCCATTTCAGTCAAAAGACATATTAGCAGCTAAACAATTGACCTAAGCATATAAACTCCTATGCCTTCAAGAAAATCTAGTTTTTATATTGGAAGTGCTTATTTGTTCTAGTTTTACATGTGGTTTAGTCAGCTAACTCAAACACACATATCACCATTTCAGAGCTGAAAATTGCACAAGATGATCTCTACTGGAGAACACCGCTGAGGCCACAGATGTAGCAAAACCTCTCCTAATTCGACAAGGTGTTTTGAAACATAGAGAAGGGACAGCTAGGACCATCCAGACAATACTGAAAATATACGCAATGCTATATGCCCAGGAGAGAGATCTACAGTGAGAGCCAAAAGGCAGCACTGTTGGAATGGTGCAGTCATACTGACTCCTGGTTAATATTTTATTAAGTACATAGCTCTGGCCATCTGTTTTTAAGATAAGATTTGGCTTTCTCTGACTCCAGGCCAGCATGTGTGGAGGAATAACACACTAAGCAGGCTGGAGGTGAGGATTAATGGCCACAGACTGGTGTGGAAATGAAGAAATCAGAAATTATTTCTTTCTTGTCATGTTCATTTCAGTGGATATATGAGGTAAGCTGACAGAAATATTTGCCCTACAGATCATTTGAAGAATCTAGCAAGGCACATAGGCTCCAGGACAAGAGATGCAACAGGAGCTTTCCTGGGGCTTTGAACACAGGGCACAGACTTCTGTAACAAGACATGATTGCATTGCTGCATCCAAAGGAAACTGAACTAAAACTTAGAGGATAACTCCCCTTAAACAACTGGAAATACTAACTACTTCCTAGCTGCATATGACACATACTGGCTATTAATATGAAGTCATTGTGATCTCTCTCATTAGGTTTGGTTCTCTCAGAGTTTATTACAGCTATTGTCAGAAGAACACTGGGGTTTTTTGTTGTTGGTTTTTTTTTTTCTATAGGGCAAAGACTTTCTGTTCTTCTACATCTATAAAATATACTGTAAATTGGGGACAATCTCCTGGATATGGAGGGGGAAGTAGTACAGTTAAGAAATTTGGCATATGCTTGCCTATCATATCCATTCACAGAATCCTTTCGTAAGGCAAAGGTGTGGTTTGTTTGGGGTGTGGTTTCTTTTTGGTTTTGTAGTTGTTTGGTTTGCTTTCTGGAAATGAAGAAACAATGTGTGCTTGCAGCACAGAAGGCCAAGCACACCTAGGGTTGCATCAAGGAATATTAGGATATTAGGAGCAGTCAACATGGTTTCACCAAGGGGAAGTCATATTTGAACAACTTAATAGCCTAATGAGGACATAACCAGGTGGACAGATAATGGTAGTGCAGTGAATGTGGTGTACCTAGATGTCATTTGATACCATCTCCCACAGCACCCTCACAAATAAAGCAAGGAAGTGTGCTCTGGAAGGTCAAGTAGTGAGGTAGAATGTGAACTAGTTGAAGGAAAGAAGTCAGAGAGTTGTGGTCAATGGGACAGAGTCTAGCTGGAGGCCTGTATCTAGTGGAGCCCCTCAAGGGTCAGTAATGGGAGCAGTATGATTCAATATATTCATCAATGACCTGGAAGAGGGCACAGAGTGCATGGTCAGCAAGTTCGCTGATGACCCCAAACTGGGAGGAGTGGCTGATGCACGGGAGGGCTGTGCTGCCCTTCAGAGGGACCTGGACAGGCTGTAAAGTTGATAGGGGAGAAATGTAATGAAATTCAAGAAGGGCAAGTGTAGAGTCTTGCACCTGGGAAAGAACAACCCCAGGTATCAGTACAGGCAGGGGACAGACCCGTTAGAGAGCTGCATAGAGGAAAGGAAGCTGGGGATCCTGGAGGACAGAAGGATAATCATGAGCCAGTAATGCGTCTTGTGATCAATAAATCAAATGTCATCCTGGGGTGTGTTAGAAAGGATGTGGTTACTAGATAGAGAGAGATTCTCCTCCCTCTCTACTCTACCCTGGTGAGGCTGCATCTGAAATATTGTGTCTAGTGCTGGGTCCCTCAGTTCAAGAAGGGCAGGGAACTGCTTGAAAGAATCCAGCACGGAGCCACAAAGATAATTAAATGAGTAGAACATCTCCCATAAGAGGGAAGGCTGAGTGAACTGGGTCTCTTTATCTTGGAGAGGAGGAGACTGAGAGGTGACCTGATTAATGTCTATAAATAAGTAAAGAATGCCAGCAGGACAGAGCCAGGCTTTTTTCAGTGATGCCTTATGACAGGACAAGTGGCAGTGGGTGCAAGCTGAATATAGGAGGTTTCACATATACATAAAGGAGAATTTTTTCACTGTGAGAACCCTGAAACAGGCTGCCCAGAGATGTTATGGAGATGTTTAAAACCCATCTGGATGTGTTTTTGTGTGGCCTACTCTAGGTGATCCTGCTGTGGTAGGAGCGTTGGACTAGATGATCTTTCAATCTGTTCCAGCTGCTAACATTCTGTGATTCTGTGATTGTTTGGTGTGGCCAGCAGTTTGAGAGAAGTGATTCTGCCACTCTGCTCTGGTAAGACCACACCTGGACTACTGTTTCTGTCTCTGGAGCCCTCAACACAAGAAGGACATGGACCTGAGGAAGTGGGTCCAGAGAAAGGCGACAAAAATGATCAGGGGGCTGGAGCCTTTCTCCTAAGAGAGCCTGAGAGAGTTGAGGTTGTTCAATCTGGAGAAGAGAAGGCTCCAGGAAAACCTTATAGCAGCCAACCAGTACCTGAAAGGGGCCTACAAAAAAGATGGGGAGGGATTGTTTACAAGGGTATGTAACAACAGAACAAGGGGCAATGGTTTTAAACTGGTGATTCTATGTGAAGAGTGAAGATAACATTTTGACATTCTCCTGCTTATTAAAATTTTATTGCCTTTCAAGCAAATGATTAGAAGCTCATACAGTTTTAAAAAGGCAATTGTTACTGTTGAGTTTAGTCATATTAATGATACAGGGTAAATGTAATTTTGCGTTCAACCACATCCAAGCATCTTATCCCTGTGGGCATCAGACAATTCTCACATATAGTACTGGCCCTCAGAAGGTCTTTCCTTGCAATTGCTACCATTTGCCAGACTTTCCACTGGTGTTTGCTGTGGAACTGGTACTTCTGACTGAACTTACTGCTTGTCACTGCTTGCAGTAATAACCTTGAGGTTCTTGGATCCAGTTTCACTGCTGGTGCTCTATACACATACAAGGTTTGACATCTTGAACACATCATCCCCCTGAATTTACTCCCAGTCCCAGAGCACTTGCCATCTCTTCTCTTGATAAATAGCACTATTACATAGAAAATGGTCACAGGAAACTGTCAAGTGATATACACTAAGTAGCTAAAGCTCCATCTATCCTACAGCACGCCTACAAGGAAACCCTGTGAAAATCACATTATCTCTACTCCCTTGCTGTACACTCATAGCCCAAGGCCAGACTGATCTCTTCTTTGGCAGGACTGTGTATACTGGTAGGGATTTAATCTCTATCTCTTCAGCTTGCTCAGAGGCTAGTGAGACTTGATATTGTATGACACACTACTCACTGGTCTCAAAGCCTTCTAGTTGCTCCCAATTCTTTAAGACAATGAAGTAGTGCCCCAGGCTGCCTATTTGGCCTGAAAAAAGAGTTCCTGGGCATCCTGGCTTTCCAGCTCAGCAGCTCTGCATTTGTGAGCCTGACACTTGACTTTTCCTAAAGCAGCTGGGCCTTGGAAGCGAATGAGGTTTCCCTTGCTGGGAGGAAGCATTTGTTCTGTGTGAACATATCCTGCACCTAAAACCTTGAGCAGAAATTCTTCACCATCAAAGAAAGATGCTCAAATAAGGGTGCAGACTAGCTGCAGAATCAGTTTCTTCATTCTCAACATTGAATCACCTACAGACACTGAAATGGAACAAAATGAACTATTCTGAGTAACTGAGAATGGGTTTTGAAAGTCTCCAGAGAAGGAGACTCTACAACCTCTCTGGGCAGCCTGTTCCGGTATAAAAAAAGTTTCTCCTCATGTTGAGATGAAACCTAATATGTTCAAGTTTATGTCCGTTGTTTCTTGTCTTATTACTGCACACCATGAAAAAGAGATTGATCCACTCTGCTTGGCTGCTTTATCTGTGTTTTGATTTATTTTTCCCAAACAATCTCAGCAAGCCTATGAGTGAAGTAGACATCACCATGTTTTCCTTTCACAGCCTATAGTGTAATTTTCTCTATTAAAATATTCCAATTAGCCTCAAACCAGCACACCACCCCACCCCACGTTTTTCCCTTTCCCCTTAAACTCAGAGCACCTGGGTGCTATTGGAGTCTCCTCCCACCCCAGGTGTGACCACTTTGCCTGCCCTGCCCACTCCCCTTTTTAATGGGCCCCAGGAGAGGCAGAAGCCCCAAGCTTGCCCAACTGGGCAGAGGGATCCTCCTCCTGGTGCTGCTGGTGAGTATGCATTGTGCACACTGGGTGATTGGGAGTGGGATTCTAAAAGGCCGGGGGGCCTGGTGGCCCCCCGGTTGGTAGGGCTAGAATTCATCATTGCTCTTACTCAATTTAATGTAAGAATCTGTTTCTTCAAAAAGGCATACCTAAGAAACTTGCTAACACATTTTCTCTGACTTCATAGCATACCTGGAAGAGACCTTAGAGATCATCTACTCCAATCTCCCTGCTGTGGGAGACCCAACTAGATTTTGGTTGCTCAAAGCCTCATTCAATCTGGACTTGAAGACCACCAGCCTGGCCTTGATCACCTCTAGTGTTTGCAACAATGTTTGGGATTGGCTTTAGAGGATACAGGAGTGTCTTAGACTGGGGTGGGGGTGGGGGTGTGGTGGGAAGAAAAAAAAATAACAGAAAGTTACCTTGAACTTACAACAGCTACTACTATAGCTGAAGGTCAGCAAACTGTCCACTCCAAAACTCCACGCATGCAGACTTAGTCCCCAAGAACTGCTGGTTCAAATTCTTCCAGGGAATGAAGTGTTCCCTTCAATAATATTTTCATTTGTGCTTCCCCAAGGAACTATGAAATAGCTAAGTATGAGCAATTAAAATCTACCAAACCTGTGGAGACTTTGAGCTTCTGCACCTGGTATGCTCCCCAAAGCGTTTGTAGGATCTGACATATTTTTTTTTAAAAGAAAAAAGCAATTTTCAAAGTAAATTTTCATATTCACTTCTGTTAAAAAAAAAAACCACCCAAAAAACCCCCCAAAACTCAGATAATTGATAGATATTTAAAGAATATTTGGAGGAGATAATTATACAAAACCACTACATTTACAAAAGTAATCTTTTAGATGTATCTAACAGACACATATATAAATCAATGGAACAATCACTAAATAGAAATTTTTATTTATTTTTCTTTTTGTTTCCTAGTGAAAGACTCACAGAATCATTTTCTTGAGAAAGTTGGCATTTGGCAAACTAATGAACAAAGCTTTGAACAATATTGTGACTAAGCTACTTATTTTTAAATGCTTGGCTCTATAAAGTCTGAACATCCTTAACAAGTACTTAACACTTACAAAAGCTCCAGGTGTTTGCCTGTAGTTCATAATGGTCTACCTGTCCAATTTAGAGTTTGCTTTTTTCTTTTTCCCCCCTCCATTTGATTTATCCCCGTTAGTTTTCCCCTTTATATGCTCAATAGCAAACTATCTACTCAAAGATATAATAACTTATATTTAATCTCAATAGTACTGGATAGCTGTGGTTGTTCAGCTGTGTCAAGGAAGCCTGTTCTGTCCAGTGAGACATAGTGACCCATACTCTCCCTACAAGCATCTTCTTGAGTAATTTATAAGCTTCCCCTGTGTGACCATTTGGCCTTAGGACAAACCTTCTCATAGGATAACAGAAAGAAAGGTGTTAGTCCAAAGAAACTTCATGCACAATTGAAACAGACAACTATAGATTTGTCTTTTTGGAGTATTCTCTTGTGTTTGGAAAGAACAGGCCTTTTATTGACCAGATACACTGCAAAAGTAGAATAAACTGCAAAAGCCATAGGAGGTAGAATTTTTCATCAAAAGAATATAAAATGGCATGAGACACTTGCTGAGCTATTGGACTGCATAATTGTCCAGGGATTTTTCTACTGAAGCTTGTAGAAGTTTTTCCAGTAGAACACTTCTTCCACCAGACAACGATGATTTGATAAAACTGAAGCATTTCATAGTTGCACTTTGATTTCTTCTACATTTTTTATGGATTATTATTGAGGCAACTTGTTGAGGTAGTATTTCAACATGTAATGAGAGCTGATACTAAGTGTTTCAAATTTTTATTTTTAGAAATTTTGTAATGAACCCAAATATTCAAATTCAACATTCCTTCCTTCTTAGCATAAGAGGAAGCCTTTTCTAGTATTAGTGGCAGCTGCAGATGGGCCATTCCATTGTGTTCTGAGGTCTTCTGGTGCTCTCAAAACCTTCCTAAAGGCCAGCAAAGTTTCCCCAGCAGCTCTTGCCCCTTCTGTTTTAACATCCATTCACTCCCCATCAGAGCAGGGGTCACTGTATATGTGTGCACCCTAATGAACACTCTGATGTTTGGCCTGGGCTGTTTCAGCCTAGCCACATATACCTGCACTTATATACTGTTCTTCTGATATATCTCAGTGTTTGTAAAAAAATTCAAGACTGAGATTTCAGAATGATACAAATGTAATTTTAATTCATCCTCATCTATACCTCCACAAGCATTGGAAGTGTCCAGCTCCTATAACCTCTTACAATAAAAAGTATTACTGACCTTTCTGTAATCTCTATTTTTTTCCTTATCTTCTTTTTTTCTCACAGGTTTTCTGGCTTTCAGTCTTTGCAAGTAACTTACCAAAACAAACATTGAATGAATGCTGAGAGAAGAGTGCCTGATTAGATGTTGGATGTTAATCACAGCCCTATTCTATTTCTGTTTTCAAACAGTGGAACAGAATAAGCTACATTAAAAGTTTGACCTTTGAAAGCCACAATACGCAATTTATCTTGAGAGAACACTTCCTCCATAGGAAGGTATGGAACATAATGCTGTCTGCTCTGAGAAACAAAATGGGTTACTGCAAGAATTTTAACTACAGCTCAAAGAAGAAGCATCTTCAACTCTACCCTTACTAGAATCATAGAATGGTAAGGTTGGAAGGGACCTTAAAGATAATCTAGTTCCAACCCTCTGCCATAGGCAGGACACGTCCCACTAGCACAGGTTACTCAAGTCCTTGTCCAACCTGGCCTTGAACGCGTTTGGGGAGGGAGCAGCCACAACCTCCCTGGGCAACCTGTTCCAGTGCCTCACCACCCTCACAGTTTTAAGTAACTATCTCAAATATTCTGAAAGCCTTCAACCTGTCCTTTTTTTTTTTTTTTTTTTTTTTTTTTCTTTCCCCTTCATATTGTTTTCTTCCAAAACAAAGCTGAAATACTGAGGAACTGTATACAAAATACTCCCAAAACCTACTCTGGAAACTTGTACATCACCTCATAACATTTCAGGCTTGTAATTTTACTTCACACATTTCTGAAGGTTTTGCTATGACCTATGTGGTCTAACTAATTTATACCCACTTTACTTCTACTGTGAGTTTATCTGAGCAGTGGTAAGGAAAATAACATGTGATATCACTGCAGAGATCTTGTCAATTAAATGCAGAGCACTTCAGATTTGTATACATGACTGTACTGTTGAACTGAAAGTACACAGAACCTGTTAGGCATATGCCATGCTGCCTGCATGTACCATTACTCTGTAAAAGACTTCAATATTGCAATAATATCTGCCAGCTGTAACTCATGGTGCTTCACATCAAATCAAACGGCGTAATTGTGTGGAGCCAGGGCCGGTGTCAGCTATTATGTGACAGTTTTTCCTAAGGGGGCACACTGACAGACAATCAAAATTTCTTTAATATTTCTTACTGTGCTTCTGCTAGTGAGACTACCTGTCATGTAGCAATCTTATTTTTTGGTTTTTTTTGGTGTTTTTTTTTTTCGCTTGTGACCGAGCAATAAAACCAGAAAATATAAGAACTTGGATGCACATCTCAAGTAAGTTTCTTCATGTTTGGGTTAGACTTTAAACATCAGTGTGCCATGGTGTGGTCATGAACTTTTGTTAGTCATTTGCAGGAATGTCAGATCTCCTTAACTGAAAATACAAGTCTCTCATAGAAAACCTGGTTCCTCATATACACACTAACTCTCCTAACATGTCACGCTGACTACGGTAGAAGGATGTCACAGATGGCAATGTTCAGCCTGGATGGGCTGAGCATGCAAAATCTGGATTTTATTTGAACTACCATTGCAGGGCAGTGAAACATGATAACAAATACTTGTCATACCACATTGGTCAAAGTCTCAGCTTCTCTGTTATAACAGTAAAGTTAAAAAGCAAACAAGCAAACAAAACTCCCAAGCTCAAAACAATCCTTCCCAAATTGTAAACGTGGTTGTATCATGCTACTATACAGGTGACTTAGTGCAGCTATTTCAGCATTACAGACTGACTGCTTTTTTGTCCTGAACACTGGCTAGGTTCATTTTATATCACTGAACTGATGATTTCTGCTTTGTGTGGACAGTTCTGGTTATGGTATAAATCAGGAATTTCATAGTTTGGACCTGTATTCTGTGCTCTAACAAAGTATAATCTTCCCTGCAGATTGTACTGAGCAAGTTGCTCGTTTTTACCAGAACTGCTGCAAATTTATATTATTTACAAAAGTACTTTCAAATCAAACTCCCAATGGTAACTGTCCAACACAGCCTACGTGTTACACTGGATAATTAATAGCTTTCTAGCTCATACACTAAAAAACACCTATTCTTGCCCAGTGTTTCACTGCTTGTGCCTCAAATATTTTTATTTTCATTCCCCAGCTCATCTGTTTACAACTCCCTCCTCTTCTGTCTCTGCTCTGACTCTGTATTTCCTCTTCCAGTTTTTGAGCTCCATTCACTTTTTGCTGCTCTTGGACAATGTTTTCCACTCCAATAATGGGCCCTAGTGCTTGTTTCTTTCTACACAGCATAATCTTGATCACCTGTAGCACTTTTTTTTTTGCTCAGGAATTGTCAGGTAGACAGCTGGGAAGACCATACCAGACACCCTGAATTGATGATACAAAGGATCAAAAAACAGAAAGAAAAAACGGTGCAGGTGCAAGCAGAGAATGGGGTTCAAACCCCAGTTTGAGAATGCGGTGGGTTTGATAATGCTTTTTGTAAGAAGTTGGAAACAATGAAAATGATAGATAGAAGGATTAGGCAGGATGAGTAGAAAGGAAGGGCTAAGCCCTGTATTTGTGGAGGGCATTGCACAGAAAAGGGCAGAAGAAAAGGTACATCAAAGAGTTCAAGTAAGCAGTAAGGTATTTTAGGATTAAGCTTTACTGATCCAAACCTCTAAACTGTTGGAGGTTCCCCCATCACTAATCTTATACTCCTTCATTTATGAGAAAACTTGACCAAATATAATCAGTTACAGGATACTGGGATATGGTTAAATCAAATTATATATCATGTAACGAGGTGTAGTGCAGTGACATGGCCTGCATTTCAGCTGTAGTAGCAGTCAGCTTTTCCCCTTAGATGTCACATCTTACTATAATTTACTGTCTGGAAGACTTGTAATTAAAACCATCTGTTTTGCTTTTTTTTTTTTTTTTTTTTTTTTTTTTTGCACACAACGGGTTCCACATTTCTATAAACTTTGCCAGTTGTAAACATGTTTCTCAGTCTCCACCAACCTGTGGTCCAAGTACATGTACTGAGAGTAATTTGGTGAATGATATTTGGTTGCAGTCCATTGCTGTGAATTGCTGCTTTCCTCTGATGGTCTGAAAAGTACACAGCTAAAGCAAATTAAAATTTAAAGATACTTTTTTAGGAAGAAGTGATTATATTCTTTTAATTAATGCAGCATCACTTCACAGTAACTTTTTTTGCCTTTTCTAACAGCAAGAGTACTTTTTGAGACAGATACTGATCTCATTAATGATGGAGTGGGTGTAAACCTGCCACACTTATGAAAGTTTGATAGAGAGAAATTCCTTGTGCTGGTTTGAGGCTAATTGGAATATTTTAATAGAGAAAATTATATTATAGGCTGTGAAAAGGAAACAATGGTGATGTCTACTTCAGTCATAGGCTTGCTGAGGTGTTTAAGAGAAGAACCCAAAATATAGATAAGAGAGATCTCTGGGGCACAGCATCTTGTGCGGTCTAGCTTCTTGCTTCTCTCTGCCAATTAATCTTCACTAACCACTTTTCTTCTAACCCCTCTGGCCGATCCTCCAAACTCACCTAGAGCATAAGGCAAACCTTGGGGTAAGGTATAGGGGTGGGGAGAAGGTGGAAGGGTGGTTGGGAGCCCCTCCTGGGGTCTCTGATTTCTGGGAGGGGAGTTGTGTTTCTGTATTACCTTTAACTTGTATATTTATGTAAATATTCCTGTATATTTTGTATATATCTGCTTGTATGTTGTGCAGAGCTGTAAAGAGAGCTTCAACCCTTAACTTCCAGCCAGCTGAGTTCTAGTCTGGGTCATTTTACAAAGTGTGTGGGGAGCGGGGAACTCCTAAACCATCAGATTCCTAGTGAGAATAATACTGATGTACCCAGCTGCATGCCACCCTCCTGTCCACAAGTACATCATGTGCAGAACTGCTACTGGAGCAGACCGAAGATGTATGTGAAATGTTACTGCATTTTGTCTGTCTTCAGCTATCCTCATGACTGTCCATACCCATTCCAGTACTGAGCAGCTGCAGGGACAATGTATGCAGAAGTGATTGGTACAACCTCAACTCCAAACACTGGGATATGAACCAGCTTTTCATAGTCTTTATATTAAAAACTCACAAAACCCTTCAGAAGAGGTAATGCTTATCTGTCATTCATTGGTCTGTACCCATATTTTTGGCATATTCAAATGCTAAATCACAGCCTGGACGGTTGCATTTGTGGCTGGTTTCTGGTTACCTGTAGACCTGTTTGCATTCTGTCATCATGGCTGTTGTAGTTTAACCTCAACCCCATGCAGCCACTTGTGTACTCCTCCCACAGGGATGGGGGAGACAATTGGAAGAGTAAAACTGAGAAAACTCATGGGCTGAGATAAATGTGATTTAATAGTTAAAGTAAAAGCCATTCATGTAAGCGAAACCAAGGGATTCATTCAAAACTTTCCATTGGCAGACAGGTGTTCAACCATCTCCAGGGTGGTAGGGCTCCATCACTTGTTATGGTTACTTGGGAAGGCAAATGTCATAACTTGGAATATGTTCCTCCTTTCACCACTTTCACATGCTAAGTATGACATCATATGGTATGGAATATCCTTCTGGTCAGCATTCCCAGTTTTATCCCCTCCCAGCTACTCTTGTGCCCCTAGCCTACTCAGGTGGCAGGAGAAACACGAAAAACCTGGACTATGTAAGCACTGCTCAGCAATAATAATTAAAAAAAACCAAACCCCTGAATTAACAGCATTTTTTTCCATCACAAATCAGAAACTTAACCCTGCACCAGCTACTACAACAAAAATTAACTCTTGCAGGCAAAACCAGTGCAGTGGCTTTGCAATTTACCCCAATAAAAGCAGCAGAAGCCAGGCAGGGCGGAACAGGACACAGCTATTTCAAGAATGAAGTCTAGACATCATGATTCAACACATTTTGATTCATTGCCATGGCTAACTCTCTCATCTTCAGACAGCTTTCTCCCAGATAGCTTCATAAAGACAAGGCCACATAACACAGACATTTTTACCATGCTGTCTGTCTCAATCTTTCTCATTAATAGATACATGATAGCCCTATAAATATCACTGCTAAACCTTCTGGTTATGGCATGGGGGTCAATTATTCAGTTAATGTAACCAAAATCGATTGACTACAGTTAAAAGATACCCATACATCAGTGGAGAATCCTTTCCCCTTCTAGCTTTTTGCTTCTTCGCTGTAGAAAATGGCCTAAGATCAAGCACAAAGAGAAGAATTTTTCAAGACTATGCTGTTCACAAGTTTATTTACTGAAAATATTCTTGTTTTGCAGAGATTTTAACCTTTGGCATTACTACTCATTCCTCCATATAATTACTGATCTTTCATGTACAAGTGCAAGATGCTTTAGAATAAAACATTACTTACCCCTTACTTTATTTTTGTGGGTTTTTTTGTTTGGTTGGCTTTGAGTTTTTGGTGGGGTTTTTTAGTTTGGTTTGTTGGGGTTTTTTTGCTGGTTGTTGGTTGGTTTTTTTTTTTCTGGTGTTTGTATCTTTTTATTTCAACACATCAACACTCCTGATGCACACTACTCCTTTACCTCCTCTCAGTAACAGGGAGATATTAGTGTGACCTTAATCATTCATTAGTAGGAAAACAGCATTGCAGGGTTTTCTATCCTCAAGTCATATTTTTGGTCTGATGGTTATGTCTGTATTTCTGCCTTGAAATACTAAGATTCACTTTAGCTATGATTTATGGGTTTAGTTTGGCCATTCATGTTAAGAAAGAAAGAAGAACAAATCAACAAATTGGAGGGACAAACCCAGCATTTGAGTTCCATGAATTGCTTAAAAATAGAACAAAAATTGTTGGAAGAAAAATTAAAAAATGTCAAATCTCAATGCATTATCAGATTTAAGAAATACTGGTGTTTCACTTCCAAAATGCCATTTTCAATGCTTTAAAAAGTTTCAGATTAAAGCTTTAAAGGTAAAACACAAGAGCATGTAACTAAACACATAACGAAACATTATTTTTGAAGGGAAAGAAGGACTTCCCTCTCTCTTACTCCTGTCCAACAACACTTAAGAAAGAAAATTCGGTTTTGTTTTCACTGAAATATTCCATATATGTGCAACATCATCTCATACTTAGAAATCATAGAATCATAGAATGGTAAGGGTGGAAGGGACCTCAAGGATCATCTAGTTCCAACCCCCTGCCATAGGCAGGGACACCTCCCACTAGTACAGGTCACTCAAGGCCTCCTCCAACCTGGCCTTGAACACCTCTAAGGAGGGAGCAGCCACAGCCTCCCTGGGCAACCTGTTCTAGTGCCTCACCACCCTCACTGGAAAGAACTTCCTCCTAACATCCAGTCTAAATCTTCCCTCTGCCAGTTCAAACCCATTGCCCCTTGTCCTGTCATTGCAAGACCTTGTAAATAATCCTTCCCCAGCCTTCCTGCAGGCCCCCTTCAGGTACTGGAAGGCCACTATAAGGTCACCTGGAAGCCTTCTCTTCTCCAGGCTGCAGAACCCCAACTCTTGTAGCCTGTCCTCATAGGAGAGCTGCTCCAGCCCTCTGAACATCTTTGTGGCCCTCCTTTGGACCCACTCCAACACTTCCATGTCCTTTCTGTGCTGGGGCCTCCAGAATATCTTAAAGAGTCGTAGTTAAAACTGACACAAAGCATGCAATAACCTGTGATGGCATTTGTATGACAGCTGGATTTTCCCAAGCGATTAACAAGGAGAACTAGAAAAAATGTAATTACCAGTATAGAGAAAAACTATAGTGTTACTATACAAAACTGTAAAATTATAAGTGGCTTTACAGCCTTTTGTCTTTTTTTTTTTTTATTTCCCAATCAGAAAAGAGATTAAGCAAAGAAAGGATATTACAGCATTTTGTCTTTCAGGGTGAGATGTACTTAGTAGCTCTATCCTTCATAATTCCAAGCAAAACTGTTCCTGTCTGTCATTCCTCATCCTACTTCATCTTCTGATTGACTAGGAGGATTGACTGGCAGTGACTAGACAGAAGAGCTTTTGGGTAGACGAAGAAAACCAGCACATATATAAATAAATACTGTGCATGCACATATATATATACAGGTGTGTGCACAAATGGTGCATTATCATAGGCAACTGTGTTTGACCTACCTTCAGCATCTGTCTGTCTGAATCCCAGTAACAGTAATACATAGTTTATGATAAAAAATGCAGCTACTACTTTGAAATTATAACCCACTGAATCCATGTCTTTTGTCCTGAATAGTGCATGGATTCAGACAAAAATATTGTGATATATGTTGCTGTTCTGGGGGATATTCCCTAGCGAAAATTTTCTGCGTTTTGTGTGGCAACCACTTATGCAGAGCATTGCCACTGATGGACATGGATGCTCACCAGCCGTGCCAGAACCTGGAAAGCTATTATCCTCCTTGCTTTGCTGAAAAGATAATATACCTTGATGTGTTTCAGAGAGCTTTGCTGATGCACTCTGTGCTCCAATCTCACAAAAAAATGATGTACTAACCTGCCTTGTACAACAGCAGATGACCTTTGCCAGGAGAATGTCACCTCTGAAACTGCTTCTAAGTGTGATGACAGCAGTTTGCCATTTTTAAGAGCACAACATCTTGAGCCTGTAATGGTAAGAGCCGGCTGTGAGGTTAGATTATCTTTCTGCAATTTTTTTTCCTCCTACTCTTTAAATTAATCTGCACAAAGTGTCCTCAAATGAAGACATTACCCCAAAAAAGGGAAGATTGAGCAGCAGGTTAAGAAATAGGCTTCTGTAAGTCTCCAGGCAAAAATATTTTTTTCCCCTCCTTTTTGCCTTTTGAGTGTCTCTTGTATACAAAATACTGCACTGTGTATTTGGCTACATCTTAAAATTATAGCAAAAGAAATTCAGATTTCAATTTCAGTGAACTAATTTGATGATAGTTAGGTCCCTCTTTTTTTCCTTGTTTCTCTTGGATATTTATTTTATATTGGACTGCAAATGAGAACAGCAATATTACTACGAAGTCATCGATTCTGTGTTGTTACACTGAAAGCAGCTGAAATGAGAAGCTTGTTACAGGGAAAAGGAATATCTTCTATTTAAAAGGGATTGGAGCCTAAGAAAGTCGTGCATCAGATCCACAAAAAGTGTAGCCAGAGATATTGCCTTCAACGTTGTTGTTAAATGTGTCATTGTAGAATGAGGATCTGTCTTAATCCTGCAAGTTTTGGAGTAGTGGAAATGCACAGACCCAGGTGTACAATCAAGAGTCTTTATAGCATCTGTTGACTAATTTGTGCAATTTAAGTTGTCTTACATGTCACAATATGTTCCCAGCCTTGTACTTCTTAGTGTGGCACTGAACATATCACGTGTTTGATGTTGCGTAGCAGGTCTTACAGTCATCTGGATAATACCAAGTCAGAACAGTCAGCTTGGTTAAGAAGCCTCAAGAAAATAATCCTCAGAGGTACTGGGATTTAATTACATACTCTTACAAGATATCAGAGAAATAATGTACTCCTTCAGGGGAGAGCAGATGGTGGGTTCCTTTCCTTTTTTGGAGTGGACACCTGGGATTACCACAACATGTGTGGCTGCCACCCATACCTTCCTCTGGGCAATCTTACCTCTGGACTTGGCAATTACATTGCATTTTATATCCCCCAGAAGATTGTGTTATTACTATTATTGTATAATATTCTATTAATATGTGCAGAGAAAGGGTAAAGACCACACAAGACCTAAGACCTTGTAAAGACACATAGCCACAATATTGCATAGTTCAATGCACTAAACTCTTAAAAAGGATGGCAAAGAACTCATTAGAGAAGGACTCAGCTCAGTGCCTTGAAATACATAAAAAAGGTATATGTTCATTAGCTTAGAATAAAAGTTGCTTTAAAATAGACAAACTATTGGAGTCAAAAGATTATGTGTTTGAGCAGTGAACATTTCAAACAGTATAAACCTTGTTACAAATATTAATCAGTGGCTATATGATGAGAAGTCATTTTGCGTCAAATGTCACAAATGTTCAGTTCCTATCAGTAAATGTCATTTGTTATGAAACTGCTTAACCATGCTTAAATTAATTATACTGAAAATATTTAGAGCAAGTATTTGTTGTATTTGCCACTTTATGGCAAACTGATAGACCAGGAAGCTGTGTTGCATAAAGACACTGCTTGTGATTTTTGTTGCACATGATATTTTTAGGCTTCTTAAATACCCAAAGCATCTAGAGACCCAGAAAAGTGAAAGCCAGTTCAAACCTTACCATTCCCTGTCCCTCTCCTAAATTATTTCACAAAAGAGTAAAGGGAGTTTCAAGGAGTTTAAAATGCATGGAAAGAGAAGAGAAACTATGAGGAAGAAATAGATGGGCTTGTGTCTGCTCAGGCAACTGATAAGTAGCTTCCTGAGTGCCAACCTAACATGACTTCAACGTGCAAGGCCCAAAGGGATTATTCTGCTGCCTAAGAGCCATTCATACACCAAACTATACAAAGCATCTCTTCTATCATCATTATCAGTTTTCCATGGCAGAGAAACACTTAACTGCCTGTTATACTAAACATCAACTTCTTTGGCTTCTACTGGAGAAATTTTGGCACAGATTCTGGGGTTCAGAAGAGATCACACTGCATAGAAATCACATAATGGGCTCCGGTCACTAATTATAAGTCATTCCAATTTTTTTTTTCTTTTTCACATTAACATCATCTTAAATCCAGTCTTAAGGTTTCAGGCCTTCCTGATCAGCAACTTTTACCCACACACTTCAGAATGAATCAACAGCAAGTGCAGGGATAGTACAAACATGTCCTTTGGTGTAGTTATGTAACAGAGACGTTTCACAATTAATTATTCTAAAAAGATGAACTTCCAAAAACTGCCTTGAGAAATTCATCAACCAAACCAACACTTAAATCCAGAATCTGAGAAAACACTTAGAACTTTGAGAACCATTATACATTTTTTTAAAAAAAAATTTATAGTGTGTATGTTTATGCTTTGGTACATGAAACAAGTAGAAGTGTACTGTATAAAGCAGAGAAGCATAGTGACAGAAACCAAGCAATGCTGACTTTGGTCTTTTAAACCATTGTTATTACTTTACAATGGAAAACTAGATATACACATGCTACTTGGACCTGTTCCTTCAGGTACTTGCTAGATTAAAAAAAAAAAAAAAAGGTTATAAATGCCCATGCATGGCACAGCAGAAGAAAGAGGTACACAGCTCTGGTTCAGACAGTAATCATAATCTAGATGTAGATTAGGCTACCAAAAGAGGAAAAGTTTGAACTGACTACTTTGGTTGATAAAATAAAACATTTTGAGAGGATCTAGGTAAATCAGCTCCATGTCATAGATCTTAAGAAAGCATTGCAAAGCCAAGACAATTTTATGTATTGCTATTGTAAATGAAAGAGGTTATAATAAACACATGTCCTAGCACAAGTTTACTGTAAATTTATCCCATATTTCTAGAAATAAAGGATTTTAGGCCACCACAAGAGCAGGAGTATAATTTTGACTTTCTCAGGTATCTTATTGAGGAAAGTTTTCCTTTCCATCAGAGTCAATATTGCACAATAGTAGACACATCAAATGTATGTTGCCAAGAAGGATTACTGAACAAGCATTTACTATTAATGTGCTGATAAAACATGGCTAAATTATTTTACCGCGGAAGAAACACCTGGGGGCAGAGGGAGAAAACTGCTTTTAAAGTCTCCAGTGGCACATTAATTTGCTTGTTTAAGGCAGGTGAAGTGCTGAGTGGTGATAGAAAGGAAATTTTGATGAAGTGCTCAAGATCTATTTACTGTCCTCTGTTGCACTGGCAACAACAAAATTGCTCACAGAAAAGAAACTGTTAAGGTTACATGCAGCAGTAGTCCAAGACCTGGAACCTTTTTGCAAATAAATATATGTAACATTCAGCATGGTAAGTATTAACTGACTCTTTCTACACCTCTCATCTGTATTATATCATTCTAAACCAAGATAAGTGTTGGCATCTAGAGAGTCTAGATGCAAGTATCTTAATTCCTTTGTACAACAAGGTTCTGTTCACACTTAAACAGATAAGCATAGAATCATAGAATTGTTTCATTTGGAAAAGACCTTTAAGGTCATCAAATCTAACCATTATCTAACTCTACAAAGTCTGGCACTAAACCATTCCCTTAGCACCACATCTATGTGTCATTTAAGTACCTCCAGTGATGGCCATGCAACCACCTCCCTGGGGATACTGTTCCAGTATTTGATAACTGTCTTACATAATGTTCTTGCATCTCTTTGGGAAGTTCAGCACTGACATCAGTTTTCTGGATGGTAATCTGCAGTTCATGTTTTATGCTCACACAGGCATGTCATATGCATATATACCACCTTATCACCAGTTCTGAACCAATTAGATCTACATGAATATATTCCATTTTCATTGAACAAATCACTCTCAAAAAGTGATGAGATTCATATTCTCATTCTGAATAGAAAGTTAGTAGGTGAGTTTATTTGATTTAAATCCTATTCAGTGTAAGTAAAGACATCAGGATCAGGCCTTGTGTGTTTGAAAAGACTATAATTTAGAGCTACACTTTCAGCACAAAAACCCCCAATCAAATAAAAAACAGTAATTTGAGATGGGGTAAAAAAAAAAAAAAAAGTGTAAATGGACTTATTTTGGCCAGAACAAGAGCAGTCACAGTAGTAAAGCCCAAGTTTAAGCTGCACAATCTTAGCTAAGAAACAGCAGTGTTGGGAGAAGGAACATGATTTAGCAGCTCATCTGAAGCAAAACGTCTGGTGCAGAATTCCTCTATGATAACCCAATGACATTTTAAGGAGTGTTGACAGACAAGCAAGGGACAGAGAGGACACAACATTAGAGTACCTTTAAATTAAAACCTCCCAAGAATTAGTGTAATGACCTCATAAGTGTGCAGGGAAATACCTCTCATCTCCTTCATGCAAACCTGCATGAAAGAGCACCTTGTGCTAGTGCTGGGCTGGTTGCTGCCAGCAATGAAGGGGTCTGATAGTCAGTGAGATGTGTTCAAAACTCAGTAAGACCTCCCCAGGAAGATGGCATTACTGTCGGCAAGATGTTCGAAACAGAAATCCCAATGTATTGCCTCTCTTTTTCATATTGTTTGATTCTTTAAATATCATTATATATGGTAAGGGTCCATTCAAAAAACAAGAGCACCTACACTTGAGATAAGATTTGGAGAATATATAAACTCATTTAATATAATTTTAGGAAAACAGCAGCAGACAATTCACATCAGCTAAACATTTGCATACTAAAACCTAAAGATCTGTATGATTTCAACTTTTTCAGTTTTTATTGGGCAAAGTTTCAGAATTTAATGACCAAAACTTAAAGCTGCAATTCTCTTGTATACAGTGATGAGCAGTTTAGCAATTCTATAGAAAGCTTCACATAAGCCTATTATGTGAAAAAACCTTCTATATAGAAAACCTTTTCTAAACAGAAAAACATTTTGCAGTGTAGACTACTATCTATTATATTTATCATTCTCAGATTGTAGCTGAGATTTGTTATATACCTTGCAAGCACAGAGAGACAGTGAGATCTTCACAGAAAAAGAAAGAATCCAGAAATCTTACCTGAGAATCTAGTTGCTGCAGTGCATAGCCTGAAAATTGCTATAAACATTCAGTGAAATTAAGTGCTTTCTATATGAGAACTGCTACTGAGTTGTGAGATTAGTGCCTGATATATAGTTTACCACACCAATACAAAATCTGTTGTCCTATACAAAGTCCCATAGGAACATCTGTTTAGCTACAAGTCTTTACACAATGTCAATGCCCTTAGCAAAAATGAAGAATTATCCTTTCTTGTCTCAGATTCTTCCTCTTTGCACTAGCCTTATGACTTGAAGATCTCAAGCCTGATCAACATTGCTATGCTCTTGTTATTTCTCCAATAGAAAGCAGTGTTTCTAGTGTGGTGGATAATCGACCTCGAAGAATCACAGAATGTCAGGGGCTGGAAGGGATCTTGAAAGATCATCCAGTCGAGCCTCCCTGCCAGAGAAGGATCACCTGTACCATACCACACAGGAAGGCATCCAAGTGGGTTTTGAATATCTCCGAAGAGAGAGACTCCACAACCCCCCTGGGCAGCCTGTTCCAGTGTTCTGTCACCCTCACAGCGAAAAAAATCCTCCTCATGTTTAAAAGAAACTTCCTATGCCTTAGCTTCTACCCATTGCCCCTTGTCCTGTCATCAGCCATGACTCCTGTCTGGTTCCATCCTCCTGGTACTCGCCCTTTACATACTTATAAACATTGATGAGGTCACCGCTCAGTCTCCTCCTCTCCAAACTAAAGAGCCCCAGCTCCCTCAGTCTCTCACCATAAGAGAGATGTTCCACTCCCTTTATCATCCTTATGTCTCTGTGCTGGGCTCTCTCAAGAAGTTCTATGTCCCTCTTGAACTGGAGGGCCCAGAACTGAACACAGTACTCCAGATGTGGCCTCACCAGGGCAGAGTAGAGGGGCAGGAGAACCTCTCTCAACCTACTAGCCACAGCCCTTTTAATACACCCCAGAATGGCATTGGCCTTCCTGGCCACGAGAACACGTTGCTGGTTCATGGTCAACCTCCCGTCAGCTAGGACCCCCAGATCCTTTTCCCCTTTACTGCCTTCCAATAGGTCAGTCCCCAACCTATAGATGAAATTCTACTACAGTAACATGTTAATAGAAACTATCAAAAGTCCCACTGAATGGCACCCATTTGGTTACACGAAGCTCTAACTGTGATTGTTAAACGTTTCTTCAGATGGCTGGGGTGAGACAGACAGTGCTGTCTGCCTGCAGTTAAAAGGGAACATTTGAATTTACCACCCAAAGCAATAGGTTATGTTTGTTTCAAGAAACCAGACTCTGTAAATTCTTTCCAACTAGAAACTAGAAATGCATGCTGCACTGATGCATGCAACTGCCTATACTCTTCATTTTCTTCCTAGTGCAATCAAATCTACAAGACTACAAACAGCAATTAATTTTTTTGGGCCAAAGGGGGTATATAAACAAGCTATTTCTCATTACACTTCTAGAAAATATTGATTACACAGACACAGCTGGCAAACACTAGTCATGCTGGTATTCTCAGATCTTGACACTGAACCTATTTGGGACACGTTAATTATTTCAACAAGTGTGAATTATGACTGTTCACCCTATTGACAAACACAGGTTAAACAGAGTGGCAACAACCGTGTCTGTGCCGTGTGTCCCTCAATGGTGGGTTTTATTTTGTTTTATATCTGTAAAAGCATTGTTTTGTAATACCTCAATCTACACCATAATGTTAAAAGTGTCTTTGAACTGCTCAGGAGAAAGGAAAAAACCCAACAAAACAAAAACCCAACTGCTCATCTGTTCCTTCAAGACATGACCACTTATATCATAAAAAATGAATACTGGAAAAAATGAACACTGAAATCACAACAAAAAAGCAAAGGTGGATGAACTCTGTACTGCAGTAAGATAAATGTCAGGATGTCTGTAGAAAACTTTCAATCATTATTGGTTTAAATTGCTCTTGATTTGTGCAAAGGAACCCACCAAGTGTGTTGTGCCTAATCTTTCTTCAGCGTTACCTTGTGCATTTATTCACTGTGCTCCGGCTCACTAGGAATTCTGCTCACCGTTTGTCACAGCCAGGAGCAAGACTGTTAAGCTCACCCCTTGTTGATAAGTAGGCGTTGTTACTTATGGATATCCTGTTGTGCTAGCCCCCTGGAGTCCTGAATTTTCTTATTGTTCAAGCCACAGTGATTTCAGGGCAGTGCTCTTTACGAAATACAATGTTTAGTAGAAATTTTTTTTCAATATGGTTTCTAAAAAAAGCAGAGGTATAGGCAAGTACAAACAACCTTGTCTTGATTTGCTTTGACAACTGTGTAACCAGAAAAGGGAAAAAAAAAAAGTCTTTAAAAATTAGAATGAGAAGGCGATGTCACAGCTTGTGATTTATTGTGTAGCTTAAGAGATTAGAGACAATGCCCACTTTTGAAACAATGCACACAGGCAAATAATGTGTTTGTTACACCACTGGAAAAGCAAAATAAAGCATGCCCATAGTCAGATCTCTGGGGCAGCCAGTTTAAATCAGAATAGCTCAAATGAAGCAAGAGAAGGAAACAAGATGCACAGCAATGCTACTCTGCTTTCTAAAGTTACAAACTTCCATAAATTTATGTTTTGAGAATGTCTGGCCTTAAGGGAGCTGCATAAAGGTGATTATTAAAACACCTACACACACACACACACACACATATATATATATATATATGCAGTATATTAACACATATATTTGATTCGAACATGCATTTTTGTATTTAAGAAACACTTCTATTTATTTGTCTATATATGTGAGTAATGCTGGATAAACCTCATGCTATTTTGTACTTGGGGAACTCCATGAATCCCAAAGCTACCAAATTATGCTTTTAAAATGATAATAACAAAAAAAACCAAACAAAACAAACCAAACCAAACAACAAAAAAACCCCCACCCAAACCCAAACCAACCTCCCCCTAAAAAAACCCCAAACCAACAAAAAACCAACAAACAAAATGAACAACCACCAACAAACAACCAGACTCCTTTTACAGCTCAGAATCTTCTTTATTTCTCTTCTCTGTGAATTATGTGACATTCAAGAGAAAGCAGGAGAGAGAGACAGAGTGGGTAATCTGAAAGGGACAGAAGAAAACCAAGAAGCATTGCTAAAGAAAGAGGAGAAAGAAATGTGAGATGCTCCAATCTAAACAAAAACAGAGAAAAAAGACTTGGAAAGAATTTCAGAAAAGAAGTATGTTTAATTGCTTACAGCCCCAGGAGAGGTAATTTATGTGCCAACAAGTTATGGAGGTTTTATGTGCCTATTAGTCTCCTATTCAATTAAAAAACGTGTACTTACCATGGCAACCTCTCTGTCTCACGATACACATGCTAATTCGCAGATATCTCTATAGAGCACCTTCTTAAAGAAACATATATCACAAACAGCCACAATTCAGATTTCAGTACTCACTAAGAAGCAGCAAAAGGAACACTTCACACAAAAATTAGGAATGATAAGCTTGACAGTGGGACAGACAGTCTTACTGTACAGTTAACAACTCCAGGTGGGAACCCAGCCAGTGTAATGCATGCACATAGTGTATTGCTTCACCTTAGGCAGCTCACCATACGACCCTGCACTCCCTTTCTTGCCCACCAAAGCATCACTCTTACGCTCTGAAAGTGCACTGCTTCTACTGAGGGCTGTGTTTTGGACAGTCTCGCTAACGCTTTCCACTAAAGCTGTGTAAACTTTCAAGTGTATTCTCCTTTGTTTAAAGCCTGCCAGGACATGCACCTGCCCTTTCTTTCACCCTTTTCTGCCTGGGAATTCCCTTTCTAATCAGTCCACGTCAGACTTGCTGTTTGTAGCAGGCGTTGTTCCTCTCCCTCTTCCTGGTATGAACTTCCTACAACGACAGCAATTGGCAGGGTTGATTTTCCACTCACTGACTTACCCCTTTTCAGATAAGGAGAATCCACCTCCAAGCTGCTTGATCAGCCACATATAAATAATGGATCTATGCTTTTGTCACATGTACAACCTGAGGAATAGACTTCCTTCAAAAAGTATATACCACCACTCCCATAAGTGTTAAGTACTAAGGAGAATTTAAATACAATCATAATGGGAATAAAGGCAAGAAGGCGTTGAAATGACAACCTACATTTCCAATGGCTTTTTTATCATTAATTGCTTCTCATTATCACCTCCTCTTCATTAACTACTGAAAGCATATCAGATTACTCTGGATGTAGAAGAAGGTAGTTCTCTGCTTGTCTGCATCTCATTTAGTGCTAGGGCTAAGGCGCAGAGCATACAAAAAAATTGAAAATATCACCTTGTGTAAAGTTCTATTTTTGCTGAGGATTAAGCTTCAATTGCATTTCAACAATATTTTGATTCTTTCCCTGCCTTCCCTGAGGAGAAAACTAGTTAGTCACTATCTTTAAGCATTCGGTATTTACACTGAGATGTTGGAATTCCCATACAGTCTGATGCTTCTAAGCACTTCAGAGGCACATACTATGAGAAAACGGGTATCAAGTCATCAGATTTAATCCTTTGTAGTCATAAACAATGTCATAAAGGTCATTTATTTGAAAGATTCACAGCATGCCAGGTCCTATTCTTAATAGTAGGAAAATAGTTGTTAGGTTTAAAAAAAGTACAAACCACCACTGACTTGCAAGGAGCAGCTACTTTAAACTTTATAACTGAGGAATGCATGGTTGCATTTGATACTTTCATCTGATGCCAACAGAGCATGATGAAACGGCAGCAAACTGCAATTTCAAAAGTAGCCCCTTCACCTGGACTTTGTTTTCTATAGCTCTGACAAGGTGTACGATTTTACTCACATTTCTGAGGCAGAAAAGAGTCAGGATGTAGTTCCTCATGAAGCAGCAACGAAAGCACACCCAACGCACAAGGTTTATCCAAAGCTTAAGAGTGGGGTAAGAATCCTGCTTGAAATCTTCTTTGTTCTGAAAGCTTCCCAAAATTAGAAGAATCAGGAAGCTGTCTTGCTTCTCTGTAGGTTATGAGCCTTGCTGTCCACCTGACAGCTTACCACCAGCATATTAGGGAGCACACCCACCCACCCCCCTACCTACCTACCTACCTGGCACACACACTGCTGTTTCCCCTCTCATCAGATTAGACTACATTAAATGTGGAATAGCAATATGAAGTCTGGGCTGAATTCAAGGTAAATGCTGTCGATAACTTCCTACAAGATCTACCTTTCCTCAGTGCTTGTACTGATGCTGTAAGGGCATCTTCAGAGAAAAGAAAAACGCTTTCCTGAGAGATGAGAAATACATGATTTGGTGTATAACGCAAACTGTGCTAGGAAAGTTTTGAAGATGTTTGGTATGAACGCGTTCCAGTTATATGAAAGGCATATTGCAACTCTTCCCACTCAAGGGAAGAACAAATCCAAACTGCTTTCTCACATGATGGATGTGAGTGATTTTCATGAGCAAACCACATTGTCCTTTTTGTATTACATATCTACAATCCGGGGAGGGAAAAAGTAGCTAAAAAGCATCAATTTTGATACAAATTCTGTATGGTCTTAAATTGGGCACTGCCACTTTAATAAGCCACACCTGGTTAAGATTCGTGTTCTGCTGAATTCCTCCCTATGTAATGAGCCCTGAACATCAGGCTGAGGCTGTGATCAAGACAATACAATTAATCACCAGACCGTGCACAATTTCAGTAACATGAAAATTGCACGCACTTAGATTTTCTAACTAAAACTAATATTTCATGCAGTGGAAAGAGTGAACTTTCCATGCATAACAAAAAAGAATTTTGGAGGTTTAAAAAAAACCTGGCAGTCAGCAGGGCCACGTGAAGGTGAATGCATAAATCAAATAACTATACCATCTGTTACAGAAAACTTAACGGGAATTAAGTGGCCCATATTTTCTAAAAATATCTTTCTTCACAGTGTGCAGAAGCACTGAGTAGCCGAAAAGGAGTACTGGAATTGGACTTTAATTAGGGAACAGTTTTGAATACAACGTGAGCTTGGTCAAACTATCAGCAAGATAAGATTATTAGGAGAGAAATAGGAATGAGTTTTTGAATGGCAAAAAAAAATAAATCATTTTGGTTGAAGGAAGAGGTTGAAGTTGTGGCCTCATTTTCATAGAGAATGAGAGACTTGTAGAGGGACACAAACAGTGACAAACAGGCCAGGACCAAATTCCAGGAGACTTTCTGTTCTGGTATGATCTGGTATGATCTGGTATATGGTGATCTCTTAAGTAACTTGAAAATTCATGAGCAGGAAAGGTTTCCTGTGTATTCAAAAGCATATTTCCATGCAGCAGTTGTTTCTATGCAAAGGCAGCATTCAGCAAAAATTTCATTCAAAGAACAAAATACAATTGTCACCTCTTTCTAGGCGCATCTCCAACAGCAGCTGGTGGTAAGGCACAGCTTCTGGAGAGCTCTGGTAGCTCCTTTCTTCCTTTTCCCCATTAAAAGAAAAGCATGATAATTTGTTTCCTCTACTGAGTCATAAAATCTTCAAGGATTGTTTTTTTTTTCCTTTTTCCCCAAGAGTTTTTGCATCTCTAATTAAGGATTCTAGAAATTATGCCTGCACACAAACAATAAAGACTAAACAAACAAGAAAACAGCAACAACAAAGTAGTCCAGGCAAAACTGAAAACCTTTTATGAGTGGAATAGAAAAGACTACTTCCTTTAGATAAAAATAATAGATACTACTCCAGGAATTGTTATATAAACCTAAACAGAATAGATTAAGTGAGATGGTACAAATTAATGTCTTAGGAAAATTATTTCAGAGTTTCATATTTGAGAAAGGAAGGAAAAAAAAGAATAGGAAAGGAAAAACACAGAAAAAAAGTGATGTGACATAAGAAAATCAATGAAATGCATGTACTAAAAAAAAAGAAGCAAAAAGGCTGGTTTGGAGGTTTTAAATTGAGATTTAAAAATAAAACAAAAATAAAAGAAAACTTTCCTATTTCTGGTTCTGCCTTCAGTTTTCAATTTCTTCTGCTTCCCCTCTTCAATCTTATCTTCTTCACAGGTACTCTAAACTCTCTTGGAAGAGATCTCATATATTTTTATAATGTCTAACAAAATACAGTTTTGCTCTCAGCTTGTGCCTCTTTAATATTAGAGTAGCACAAACAGTAAAGGGAACTAATGGTAATAGTTGGGAAAGCTGCTCAATAATTTTTCATCTTAAAATTTTAAACAGCAAGTGGCAGTTCTGTGACACTAACACAGCTCAACTAGGTCAACGACATTCAAGTTTTCTATAAGGTAAACTGGAAGAAAATCTCAGTTAATCCAAAATGAAACTGCTTTCTACCTGAAGTGATCCAAAATATTTCAGAAACTGTGCATGGATTCATGGGAATTCATCTTTTAAATAGCATAATAACATTGACCACTCAACAGTTGTGGGGTTTTATAAAGTCAAGTCCAGCTAAAGAGTCTGTTAGACACCAAACCAGCAACTACTATAGACGATATATTTTAAGATTGAACTGACTTGAAGTAAGACTATATATTCAAGTGAAAATCCTGAAAAAAACCCCACTTTTCTAATGAAAAAAAAACCCAACCAACAAAAAAAAAAACCCAAACAAAAACCCAAACCAAAACCCAAACCAAAACAAAAAACCCAAACCAAAACAAAAAAACCTCAACCTCCAAAAAACCTCACACGCACACACACAAAAAAACCCCAAATAAACAAAAAACAAACAAACAAACAATCCCAAACCCAAACCCTTAACATCTGGAGAAAAAAAAAAAAAAGTTTAACATTTTTCCTGCTTCAAGATAGCACCCAGAAATATGAGTTTATCATGGAGGAATGCTTTTTTTTTGCTAATTGCCCTTACTTAGGAAAAGTTACCTGATAATAGCAATAACCTCACTATGTAGTTCCTGGACTGATAGTGACAGGAAGTGACCACATATCCACATATGATGGAAAGAAGCAAGAAAACACTATTGGAAAGTGGCAAAACCCAAACAAATAAACCCATACAACAAATGAAAACCAAACCAAATCAAGACACACACACACACACACACACACACACACAAAACCCCAAACCCCAACAAACAGGTTGCCATGGAAAGCAACAGATAAGTGAAATAGTTTTGGATGTGGTTCAATGGTGTAAAGAGTAAATCAAAGGATATTTTGAGTATACCGCTAAAAATTGCTTTTTTTTGTGTGTGTGTGTTTCTGGAAATAGGAAATAGCAAGAATAGAGATGTGCTGTAATTAAAATGGTTTCCATCACAAAAAGCACATGTGTGGGCAAGGAAAAATAAGAATTTAATTATTTACTGTGCATGGGGAATAAGTTGAAAAATCCAATACAATGTATAGAAAGATATATTTAAAATATAATAAAATCGACACACATAGAAGAGTAGTCACAGAATGTTTGTTAATACACATTAAATACTCAAAAATGACTAATAATTTAAATCAAAGCTGGTTTAAGTCAAGTGTTTCCCAGGTTGTTAGCGCTGGAACACATAACAGAGACATTCTACACTTAACACTAGGGTGCATCCATGCTGGAGAAATGGATGCCAGCAAAACAAGCTCAGGTTCAGGAACTATCTTGCTGAAAAATGTACCCCTAGCTCTCAGCATCTTACAAAATCCAAAAAGACAAAGAAAGAAGCTGCTCGCCTCACCTGATATAGAATCATAGAATCATAGAATAGTAAGGTTGGAAGGGACCTCAAGGATCATCTAGTTCCAACCCCCTGCCATAGGCAGGGACACCTCCCACTAGTACAGGTTACTCAAGGCCTCATCCAATCTGGCCTTGAACACATCCAGGGAGGGAGCATCCACAACCTCCCTGGGCAACCTGTTCCAGTGCCTCACCACCCTTACTGTAAAGAACTTCCTCCTAACATCTAGTCTAAATCTCCCCTCTGCCAGTTTAAGCCCATTGCCCCTTGTCCTGTCATTGCAGGACCTTGTAAATAATCCTTCCCCAGCCTTCCTGTAGGCCCCCTTCAGATACTGGAAGGCTACTATCAGGTCCCCTCGAAGCCTTCTCTTCTCCAGGCTGAAGAGCCCCAACTCCCTCAGCCTGTCCTCATAGGAGAGCTGCTCCAGCCCTCTGATCATCTTTGTGGCCTCCAATTGTTAAGGCATGGTGAAAATGAACTTCTTTAGGTCTGGAACCAGAAGCACCTCTAGCTTTCTCTCTGTGTACTATGTTATTAAGAGTCTGTTAGAACTTCTGATGGGATGGTATCCTGAGCTGATGAGAGCTGCCCTGATAGGTGCTGTTAGGGCTGCTGTGAGTTGGCCACAGACAGTTAGGATGCCAGTTCTCTCTGTACATGCTTGTTGGGTCCTTCAGCCATCCTCAGTGCAGACATAATGTCTGGCTTGTTGGAAGAGGATATTGCCAAATGCTACACTCAGAAAGTAAAATTAAATAGACTTTCAAGCCTAAATCAAGAGCAGAATGTATTGGTGAGAATATAGCAATACTCTTGTCTTTAAGGCATGCACACACATAGTTTATGGAAAGGTTTTGCTGTTACCATTAGTCCCTCAAATATGGTGTGCATATATACCAAATCAAGCTCCAGAAACCAGGGATTTTCTAGAAATATACATTATGGTTGAATTTCTGTAAGGCTCACATTAAAATCTTCTACCATAACAATCTAAATAAATAGTCTGTTACACTGCTCACGCTCATGCTCCCTGAGTGTTATTACTACCTCTTTCCAAGAGAGAGCAGCAGTGAATTGTACTATCATTACACTGGATGCTTAAAACACACTCGATTTACATTTTCAACTCTATAACCTTTCAACCTATTGACCATGAAAAATGTTCCAACATAACGTGACACATATAAATGTTTGAAGTCCAAAGGGTAATTATCTGTATTCATAGTTAAAACTGTGTCTTGATTTCACAATAGAAACCATATGGTCACTCAAAACACTTTCAATAGGCTAAATAACACCCAGATTAACCCAGAGTTAGTTTGCTGGTTAAAATAATAGCATCATCTTCTTCTAATTCAGTAGTTCGTTTATCATTTTTGATCAAGGCACTGAATGTGAACTCCCAATATTTGAAAGCTTAACATGAAAAATAAACTGCATGCAAGAATGGTAGAAACTTTACCAATTCTTAAATTTTATCTGTAATGTCATGTAATGTGTCTGATAACAGCTCAAATGTTATTTAACTTCAAGTAGAATTCTGTGTTGCCTCACATTTAATAGCCTGATTCTCTCTCTGATAAGAAGAGGGCAATGACTTTCTGACTTTCTGACCTTTACCCTTCCTCCTTTCCCCCACCCCAAACCATTGCTTAGCAGAACAAATCTTGGCCAATCTTTGGCCCAAATAATTTCCAGGAAGTATGAAGATTAACAGAGCACAAGCACTGTAACACTCATGGAAGGCCTCTGCAGCAGCAGTAAGAATAGAACAGCAGCAAAACCTATACTAAGTGAGACCTCATTTAGGTTTTGGAATAAGCAAACTATTTAGATACACATTTCCTTATCTTGTTTCTAAGAAGATAGAAAGAGATTATTCTGAACCTTTGGAATCACTGCAGCAGAAAATTACAAACATAAGAACAAATTGTATATTACAGGAGTAATGATAAGTCAAAGGAAAGAGACAAAAAAAAAAAATAAATCAGGCAAATGGCTTTTCAGGGAGTGCCACCTCTCTGCACATTAAACTGGTTAAAAGCTCCTTCTCTCCTTGCTTGTCATGTCATTGTTCCCTGTCAAGCAGCAGAGAACACCTCCAGCTAGTACACGATATACAGGATGCTTCATCAAAAAAAGGTATTCTCTGCCTTTGAATTTGAATCGACATTTCCCCTACGCATATTATAAAAGCCCTGTGGAAACAGCAATAGACTGTGGTGCAAAAGAGGCCAGGAGCTGTGGTGCAAAAGAGGCCAGGAATTTTGTAGAAAACTCACCAGAATGCTGGTTTCATTTTAAAATGACATTGCTATATGTGGAAAGGATTGCCTTAAAAATACAGCTAAGACTATGAAATCAAAATTAAAGAAAAACCCAAACCAAACCCCAAAACAATGACAAGTCTTTGTGTAGTCTTCATCTAAGCTTCATCTTTATGCAGTAAAGTCAAGCTGTTGGTCATACAAGGTGCTTTGTCCCACCTCTCCTGCCCTGAAATAGAAAAATGATTCTCCTGCATGAAGAGGCTGAGTTTGCTGTGTGTTTGGTTTATTAGAATAAGAGTGTTGTCCCTCATCAATCTGGAATCTTCCCTTGAACTTCTGGCATTCTAAAATGTTGTAATTTGACATCCATCATTGCATGATATACCTTAAAAAAGGCAGTGGATGCATTCACCCTTAGGAAAGCTGGCACTCAACCAATTTATTCACTCTGCAAGACTCTTTATGCAGTTCTCTTGTACACCTTTGCCATCATTTATGCATCATTTACCATAAAGATAGGAACTGCTAATAAATCCGTTATACTGTATGCGGTAAGTAAATTGGGAAGGGCTTTTGTATTTAATATCTCAGTGACTCTGTAGCCTTCGTTTTGTCATATTGTAGATTATTTCTAGAGAAGCTTTTCTTGAGTCCCAGTGTTATTTATCAGCAATCGTTTTGTACATCATCATATAATGTAACACACTGATCACCTGTGCTTCTGTGAGAACTGTATTGCAAGATCAGTCTAGGCTGATAAGCGTGTAGTATGACTTTCCTCGTTATGAGTAATTCTAATTTGGATTGGGTGAGCTTGGGTTGAAGAGGACCTAAAATCTGTCAAATTTTCTTGCTGTGTTTGCAGACCACAACATTTTTAAAATTCAGGTTGAAGGAGTGGGGTTTTTTTTTGTTACATCAGTGGTGAAATTATAGAAAGATTAGTGGTGCTGCTGCAAGATCCTGGGGTGGAGAAATATAAGAGCGAGAGATTAGACGTCTCTGTTATATATAGCAATAAATCATAGAATCATAGAATGGTAAGGTTGGAAGGGACCTCAAGGATCATCTAGTTCCAACCCCCTGCCATAGGCAGGGACACCTCCCACTAGTACAGGTTACTCAAGGCCTCATCCAATCTGGCCTTGAACACCTCCAGGGAGGGAGCATCCACAACCTCCCTGGGCAACCTGTTCCAGTGCCTCACCACCCTCACTGTAAAGAACTTCCTCCTAACATCTAGTCTAAATCTTCCCTCTGCCAGTTTAAACCCATTGCCCCTTGTCCTGTCATTGCAGGACCTTGTAAATAATCCTCCCCCAGCCTTCCTGTAGGCCCCCTTCAGATACTGGAAGGCTACTATCAGGTCCCCTCGAAGCCTCCTCTTCTCCAGGCTGAAGAGCCCCAACTCTCTCAGCCTGTCCTCATAGGAGAGCTACTCCAGCCCTCTGATCATCTTTGTGGATTATATGGATACTACCTCTTTCCATGTCACATATAGTCCTGTTGTTGCCTTGGATGAACCAGGGATAGAAAGCATGTCCTCTTTGGTGCCTGTGGGGGTTTCTCTTGAGGTCAGGAACTGCTACCATTTTGGTTCAATGTCACTCCTGTGACAGTGGCATCTGATCACTCCAAGCTGAGGAACCTCCTCACTTGTAAAAGTGAAAGAGCATTTTGTGTGCTTTTCATTATGTCTCAAACTGAGACTAAAGGTGGTTAACACAGCCAGGCAAAGAGTTCATTAAATTTGCCTCTCAGTAAGTCAACCAGCAAAGAAGAAATGATACATGGTTAGTGTTAATCAAGCTAAATCATGCTCTGCAAATTAACTGTTAATGTTTAAAGGGATAAGAGACATTGTGAGAAAGCAAGGCGTGCAGCAGTTCTTGTTAAAATGATGGAATCAAATTTGTTTACTGACATAAAGACAGCTGAGAAAGAAGCTTTCATCCTCATCATCGTGTAAATGAAGCAATTGTGGTTTCTTATTCAACTCATTTAGGAGATTCTCCAGAAAGATTCTGTTTTGAGGAGTTAGCTTCATGATTTTACTCTTTTTTTTAGCAGTGACATTTCCCCAATCCTCTATTTGATCCTAAATTTAACAGATTGAGATACTTAGCAATTCTAACTTACACCAAGTACTTTGGTGAGTTTTATTCCTGATATTAATTTCCTTAACTGTTCCTGCTTGGATAAGAGGTTTATTTATTATTAGCTTTATTTTGTTTTAGTAGGCTTTACTCTCAGATGTGTATGTGCCCCTGGATACTTAAAATGAGGCATGACTTCCATGACAAAGCCTTCAGTGATTAATCCAAGTAGAAGGTAATTTCTAGGCTTCCTGAACATTTCTTACAGATGAACTTCCTCTGTTCTTCCAACAGCTCTTCAGAAAATATTTGTCAATGCCACAAAACATTTTCTTTTTGTAGAATCTCTTAATATTAGGAGGATAATAACACTGAGGATGGCTGAGTCAGCTGTGTTCAAATCTGTAAAATGTGCTCTTATCTACTCTTTTGTAAGAGTCAATTAATATGAAGCCCTTTTTGTTAATTGTATGCATTTATCTTTACTGTCTTCTATTATTTTTCCTTTTCTTTTTCTTTTTATTGTTATTGTTAAGGGCATATTTTTAAATAACAGTTCATCATCTTTATAATTCTGAACTGTTATTAATGTAATCTTCCTGTTCTATTGAAAGGCCTTTCTTTATCATTAAGAATTTTAGGAACACTAAATCATTTTTGTTCTTGCAGCTTCCAAACATTTTCTTTTTTTATTACTTATTTTTCACACACACCACCCCCCCCCCCCCCCCTTTACAACTTTTATCCTACAGTGGCAGAGGGTGCTCTATTTGCTACATTGTAATCTAATTTGATTATCTTCTAATTTCAGTAGAAATTTGTACTTATTTTACCAAATTTCAGGCTGTATTCATGTGAAGCAATATTGGCTGTTTCTTTGTTTAAGAGCAGTAGAAAAGAGGACAATTTTAATACGATTCCTTAGCCACCTTGAAGAAAAGAGGAAGATTTTAATATCCTTCCTCAGTCATCTTACATGGATTATATTAATCAAAAATAAAATTCAGGACCCCCTGGAGTCAGTGACAACATTGATATTGACCTTGAAATGGCTAAGAATTTAGCTTATATGTCTTAATATAAGTTTGCTCATTTGTCTTTGCAGTCTGCAATAGATCTATCATTTGCCGTACTAAATTTAGACAGCGTATGGTCCTTGTCTCCAAGATATTCCTTTATTTTCATATCCTCAGGCAACTCCATCCTCTCAGTAAGAATTAGATCTAGGGCAGTTTTGCTGGTTTTTTTTTTTTTTTTTTTTTTGGCAAATGATGAAATTCTCTCTTTGACACAGCATGCTCGGATATATCTGTTTCCCAACAGATTTATGAGCAGCTAAAATCTCCCATGAAGAAAGTATTTTCTAGCCAAGAATTTTCTGTACCCTGCTGTCCTTCTGTTTGAGTGGTTTGTAGCTGATATCAGTTATTTTTCAGTTTTACTCTCTAATTCCCTACATCACTGCTACTAATTACTTTGAGCAACCTTGCAGGAAAAGATGCATGTGCATTGATTAGCCATGTTGTTATAAACAGCACCACCTTACTAGCTTTACCAGCTTTGAGAAACATACTGTCAATATTTTTAATGAATGTGGAGGTATTTGTTTTCAAGACTTGAACTATGCTACACTCTGATTTACTGTGCTGCCTTTGTGATTTCTACATAACATTGTCAGTTTGGGGAATGAACTGGTGAACAGAAGTGATCAAAGTAGCTGAATAAATTGAATTAATTTACTGAGGAGAACTTCTACAAATGCACTAATGATGAGACATTGACCCAGATTTGGATGGCTTCAATTCCACATAAGTTCCTTAATCTATGTTTTCTACTGGCTAGGTGGCCCTGAAGACCTCCACACAGCTAGCAGGAAAACACAGCTAAAGGAATCCAGGGAAGTTAAATCTGAATTGCTATGCACACCCATGTGGCAGATCATAGCTCTGTTTGCACAAGTAGAACAGCCAAGGTCTGTATTTCCATAGATTCATTCCACTGACTGACAGTAGACATAGTCATCTAAGTAAAAAAAAAAAAATAGACATCTCTGAATATGGACTGAAAAATTCAAATTCCCTTTCTGCTAGGGACAAAAAAAAAAAAGTGCTGATTTGACATTTTGGGCTCCCCAGTTCAAGTGAGACAGGGACCTGGTGGAAAGAATCTAATGGAGAGTCACAAAGATGATTAGGAGTCTTGAGCATCTTCCCTATGAAGAGACACTGAGAGACCTGGGGCTGTTTAGTCTGGAGAAGAGAAACCTGAGAAGGAATCTGATCAATGTCTATAAATATCTGAGGGGTGGGTGTCAAGTGGAGGGGATCAATCTCTTTTTTGTGGTGTGCAGTAATAAGACAAGGAACAATGGATACAAACGTGAACATAGCAGTTTTCGCCTCAACATAAGGAGAAACTTTACAGTGAGGGTGACAGAGTGCAGGAGCAGGCTGCCCAAATAGGTTGTGGACTCTTCTTCTCTGGAGGCTTTCAAAACCTGCCTGGATGCATCTTTGCTGGGTGCCCACAAATGGACTTGAAAATACTGTTTCCCAATTTCTTCTTTCTGAACCATAGGAGGTAAAACTTAGGTCTTTCATCATTTATTTGAAGTACTACTTGAATGCTGTTCCATTCATGTTCCTCATCCACTAAGTAGTCACTTAGGTCAAACATGGAAACTCCTGTCGTAGAAAACATTAGCAATAAGTTTCCATCAACAAAGCAGTCATAAAAATATTTTATTTCTATGGAGTTCTGAAGCAGAGATAGCTGTCTGACCTCACCTGTTCTTTAAATAGATTTATTATTTCAATGGAGCTTCAGGTTCATAGCCAGTGCATGGATGATGCTAAAGTGATTTACAGCCTTTAACATTTGGACTTCTTTTTTTCTCTCCCTCTCTGTTTGGTGATGTTTTGGTTTTTTGTTTGTTTGTTTTTGTTTGTTTTTGTTTTGTTTAGGTTTGTTTTGTTTTGTTTTGTTTTGCTTTATCCTTTTTTTTCTTTCTTCCCCTCCCTATTTTTCTGGATAATGACTGTGAGCTTTCGAGATTTTACACTACTAACTTCCTGATGCCCAGAATACCCATGATGTCTGCTGGTGACTCCTAGGGAGTTGGGGTCCAGGGTTGTCTCTGGACTGGAGCAGGGCTTGGTAGCTAGGGCCCATGCCACACTTTGGGCAAGCAGCAGACTAGGGACAGCTGCAGTGCTTCCCTCTGAGCACCACCCTTGGGATGGGACTGATGTGTGGCCCATGTGTGGACTTGCAAGGCTTGGGCCATGGATGGCTAGCACAGCTGTGGCATAACTGGGGCAGAGACAGGCTGCACCGGGGGTCTGAAATGGGGTTCTGGGTTGTGGTAGGGTTGGGGAAACCCAAAGAGACACCAGGCAGGGGCCATAAGGCATATGAGTTGCTCTTAGGGCCAAGCAATAATGCTGTTTCCTAGGCAACGAGAGCAGTGATGAGCAGAATAACACCATAACCTACCTGGCAAAGCAGCCAAGAGGAGTAAAAAGCCCACAAATTTCAGAGCTAGCTGCCTCCGGCAGATGCTCAGAGTCTGGACTGGGCCCCCTGCTCAGCACTATGGTGGCCACAGCTCCTGGAGCTCATGGTTTCAGGCAGTTTGACTGTGTGCCTTCCCTGCTGTCTCATCCCAGACAGCCTTTCTGCCTTCAGTGCAAAACGTGTTTACTATTGCTCTGGTCTCTGGGTTCTCGTGTGTGCCTCACCCTTCTGTTATTAAAACGTCCAGATTCAGCACCCTCTTTTTCATCCTTCCCCAAACACCAGGGAGTAGGCTGCAGGCACCTTGGAGGAGTGTTTTTACTGCCTCTAGATGGTAGGAGGAACAAATGCAGAGAAAATTGCAGTGAACCCTGCTCAGTCCAAGAATAGAGCTTGTTTAATGCAAGGAATGCAATGGAGATGCTAGCTGCCAAGATCTAGGCATTTTTCACAAACTGAGTGCTGTTATTCAGGTTTTTTTGTTTTGTTTTGTTCCCCCTTCCCCTCAACTTAGGGCATGTCTACAAAGGTGGATACAGACAGATCTCACAGCAGAACATTTTACCTCAAGCACATTGTATGGTTATACACCATTGGACCAAATCTGGCATGCTCCCAGTTAGCTTAGAGCATAGGCTGAGTAAGATTGTGGCTGTCTGCACATTTCAACACAGCCATAAATATCATCTCCCTCACACAATCTTTAATATTTCCTGGTCTTACTGCAATTCTTTATTGTGTCTCCAAACTGTCACACAATTGAACTTCTCTGTTTACATGTATATACTGTACGAAAAAAAAAAAAGGCCTAAAATTTTTGTATTTAATGAAAAACAGCAGACAAATTAGGACATACTTCTTTATTTCAGCTTTCCTGTGTAATGACATTTGATTATTTCTGGAAGACTGCTGTGGGGATTTTTTGTTTCCTGTACATTTGTACTGCAGAATATTTTTTAGTTATGGATAAATTGTTTCCCTGTGTCTTAGAGTTCTGTAATTTCAATTTATAGTATATCCTCTTTCTGCAGGATTTGTTTCAGGGGAGAAATAGTAACCTGGATTGACTGTGTCTGCAGCATATTAGATTTTATGTATTGCAATTAAATTCTCCTCTCAGACATCTGGTTTACAGATTGTATAGATTTAGGAATTTTGTGTTGTCCTCCCAATTTACCTAGATTAGGACCACCTTTTCTAGTTGTGCTCTTCAAACCTTGCCTATATTTTCACTTTCCAGTAAAAGCAATCATTATGGGCATACAAGCTGGTTAATAATCCCCAAATCATTTTTTCAAATACAAGCTGGTTAATAATCCCCAAATCATTTTTTCAAATACAAGCTGGTTAATAATCCCCAAATCATTTTTTCAAATACATTGTAGATATTTACCAGGCAAAGGAACATAGAAGCAGCCTTTCAAATCTTGCTAATTTTCCTCCAGATAGAAGAGAACTCATCTTCATTTATAATATTTCCTTGCTCTTGGTCATGCTTATTATAGGGAACACTATAAATATTGCTGCTCTGTATAAGCAATTGGTTTGGGTCCTGCTTGTGCAAACTTGATTTTGAGCTTTTGGGGATTTCAGTGAACAGATACTTGCTTTAGATCAGATTGAAATAAAGACTGCTCTTAGAAAGACCAAGTTGTTGGGTATGTAAGTCCAAAATAGTAATGTGAAAACTTAATCAAATTTTCTAAGCAGCCCTGGAGCTCCAACTTCCTAATACTATACATTTGTCTTGTTTGTGTAGATCTACTCTGCTTTTGTGGTGAGACACAAAATTGTCATTCCTGATGCACAGAAGTTGAATCTGGAAGGTGTGCTTTGATGCAGTGTCCTGAGTGGGCACATAGGAATAGGAATTCCTGCATCAGGAATAGTGTGGCCAGCAGGAGCAGGGAGGTCATTCTCCCCCTGTACTCTGCACTGGTTAGGCCACACCTTGAGTACTGAGTCCAGTTCTGGGCACATTGAGGTCATTGAGGTGCTTGAGCATGTCCAGAGAAGGGCAACGAGGCTGGTGGGAGGCCTCGAGCACAAGCCCTAAGAGGAGAGGCTGAGGGAGCTGGGATTGTTTAGCCTGGAGAAGAGGAGGCTCAGGGGGGACCTTATTGCTGTCTACAACTACCTGAAGGGTGGTTGTGGCCAGGAGGAGGTTACCTTCTTCTCTCAGGCAACCAGTGACAGAACAAGAGGACTCAGTCTAAGGCTACGCCAGGGGAAGTTTACGCTGGAGGTGAGGAGAAAGTTCTTCACTGAGAGAGTCATTGACTACTGGAATGGACTGCCCAGGGAGATGGTGGAGCTGCTGTCCCTGGAGGTGTTCAAGGCGCGTTTGGACGTGGCACTTGGTACCATGGTCTAGTCTTGAGGTCTGTGGTATTGGGCTGGACTTGATGATCTTTGAGGTCTCTTCCAACCTTGGTGATACTGTGATAGTAAATTTCAAGTATTTCTTAGATGAGGTGGATTGGAGTGCTGGCCTTGGGAGGTGCAATTTTAGATGAACCTAAATACTGGTCAGTTCCTGGGTCAATTGCTTGATGTTACAACAATTTATTTGTTCTAAGAAATATGAGACTAAACCATTGACAACATTGGACTGGGAACTGTGTAAATAGTTACTCCGTTTGCCAAAATAAGGTCTTGCAAATTATGGCTCCTCTGAATCCTGTGTGACAAATTTTATTTTAGAAAAGCAACTTAAGGAAAGGGTAATGTACTTTTGGAAATGTGTTCATTAACTCTCCAGGCAACTGTTAAACTTTTCATGTTGCTGTGCATGCTTTTATTAGCATTCATTTGTTCAAGTGTAGAAATACACGATTAGAACATGTACATGAACATTCTGAAATCCTTGTAGACACGATAGCAGAGCAGCAGTGCAGAGTAGCACTATCAAATAGTAGGAATGCCCAGTACTGGTATTATTCCTGTAGCTGGAATTAGGGTAGAACTTTGGAAAATTGTTTTGCAAATGTGATGGTAATCATAGAATCACAGAATGGTCTGGGCTAGAAGGGACCTCTGAAGGTCATCTAGTCTAACACTCTCTGCAGTAAGCAGAGGCATTCTCAGCTAGGTCAGGCTGCCCAGAGCTCTGTTGAGCCTCACTTTGAATATCTTCAGGGACGGGGCCTCAACAACCTCCCTGGGCAACCTGTCCTGGTGTTCCACTTCCCTCATGGTGCAGAACCTGCTCTTAACAACCACTCTAAATTTACTCTTCTCTAGTTTGAAACCATTCCCTTTTGTCCTATCACTACAGGCATACATCATCTGTCCTGCAAAGACAGTAGAACAGTTTTGCGTGTTATGCTTATTTGCGTGTTTAGATTTCTCCTCTGCCAGTTTAAACCCATTGCCCCTTGTCCTGTCATTACAAGACCTTGTCAATAGTCCCTCCCAAGCCTTCTTGTAGGCCTCCTTCAGATACTGGAAGGCTACTATAAGGTCTCCTTGAAGCCTTCTCTTCTCCAGGTTGAACTCTCTCAACCTGTCCTCATAGGAGAGCTGCTCCAGTCCTCTGATCATCTTCATGGCCCTCCTCTGGACCTGCTCCAGCAGTTCCATGCCCTTCCTGTGCTGAGGGTTCCAGAACTGCACACAGTACTGCAGGTGGGGTCTGATGAGAGCAGAGTAAAGGGGCAGAATCACCTCCTTTGCCCTGCTGGCCACGCTTCTCTCGATGCAGCCCAGCACACAGTTACTGTTTTGACTGCACACACACACACTGCAGGCTCATGTTGAGCTTTTCATCAACCCAGACCCCCAGGTCCTTTTTCTCAGGGCTGCTCTCCAACCATTCACTACCCAGTCTGTATTTGTGCTTGGGAATGTGCTGACCCAGGTGCAGGACCCTACACTTGGCCTCAATGAACTTCATGTGGCTGGCCTGGCCTGCCTGTAAACATTATCCTTATGAATCTTAGGCTCCTTGTTTAATCTCAGCACGTTTCCAAATTAGCCCCACATTTCTGATGCATAGACCATCTCACTCAACAGAAAGAGTATCATGGAAACCTCCCATGGAATATTGCAAGACGACCATAAGCTATTAGCACACCCGCTGCAAGTCTTGATGTGAGTCTTGATGAAAAGAAAATTCTCACAATCAATCTTACAGCAAGATCTTTTCAAAGATCCTGCTGAGATTTGTGAGAAGGTTGATCCAAGCAAACAAAAAACTTTGCAACCACAATGTTGGGGCATGGGAGGGATTTATATGGGAGAGAAGCCTCTTCAGTATCACAAGGCACAAACAGTATGCTGTGACTAAAATATGCAAAACACAGATTGCATTGCCATTAGCCACCACCACGCTCTCCAGTAAGTGCTTCTGAAGTATCACTTTATGTTTATCAAGAAGAGTTTTGAATGTTTCACCACACTACTAGGTCATAAGCCTCAGCGTAAGGTATATTACAAAAGGCCTCTTCTGATCATCAGGTAGGAAAATGGGATAAAATCAAACTGATTAAACTACAGAGTAAAGGAATTTCTCCATAGCAGAATTTCTTAGAAATAAAAAATGAAAGTAATGACCAGATGAGAAAAAACAATAAATAGTATAAGCTAAATTTTAGTACAAAGAAAAATTTATGAAGTGAATCAGCAGAATTTTGGAGAATGAAGATTAAAGGAAATGGTAGCATGTTTCCAGGTGTTCTTCAGAAGTTTTAAAGACCTAAAAATATGAAATGTATGCCAAGCAAACTGTGGTGCCTAACTTGCTGTTTAAATCAATGCTGCTGTTGCAGAAATTGAAAGTGTCAAACATTGTCAGTATTTAGATTGTGGCATGTCTGAATACAGATTTGTTAGCTGTGTTTGGTCTTTTGTAACAGTAAGTAACAGAGAGTTAGCAGATCTAGGAAGACAAATGAATTTCTCCTTTATTTACCTAGGTAAAATTAATCGAGAATCAGTAAGAAAAGGAATGGCCTGCTCATTCTCTTCACAAATAGTTCTCTCACCAGAGCTTCCTAAGAAAAATAAGCTGTTATGGAATAGAAAGAAGTGTTTTCATACACTGGTTCAAAGGGGAGAAACCAGGTGCAAGAGTGTTTTAATAACAGAGAGGATCCTAAGATCCTCTGGGGATGCTGGAACTCTAGTTATTAAACAAATCCCTACATGGTCTGGGAAAGTGGGTGAATAGTCATGTAAAAAAACCCTATTTCCTGATAATATAATTCAGAAAATTTACTTTGAAAACCAGAGTATTCAATTCATATAGGAATAAAACACTCTGAAGTGGTAAATATTGTAGATGGTCCTTGAAAAATTTCATAGCTGTGCTCATCAGCAATCTGAAAGAAAAATGTGATGTTAAGAACTATTGTCAGGTTAGGAAATACTGGATTAGGAATAGCTGCCTACAAACCAGAGAAGATGGTCATGCCATTTTACAGGTTTGTGTCACTCCTCTCAAACACTATGTGCCATTTTGGCCATGCTATCTGCATAGAGAAGATGAGGGCATGAAAAAGTGCTTGGTTAAAGAAAAAAAAATTTTAAGGGCTGGATTGTACTCTGTATGAGAAGAAAATTGGAAAACAAAGTGAGGTTTAGAATTCATACTGTAAAATGCGACTGAACTGCTCACATAACCTTAGGTGGGGAGAAAGTGGATAGGAGATATTAATAATGTTTCTAATGAAATAAGAATTAAAGTGTTCAAATTCAAACTACCTGAAAGGAGGTTGTAGCCAGGTGGGGGTCAGGGGATCAGTCTCTTCTCCCAGGCAACCAGCAACAGAACAAGGGGACACAGTCTCAAGTTGTGCCAGGGGAGGTCTAGACTGGATATCAGGAGGAAGTTCTTCACAGGGAGAGTGACTGGCATTGGAATGGGCTGCCCAGGGAGGTGGTGGAGTCACTGTCCCTGAAGGTGTTCAAGACAAGTCTGGATGAGGCACTTAGTGCCATGGTCTAGTTGATTGGCTAGGGTTGGGTGATAGGTTGGACTAGATAATCTTGGAGGTCTCTTCCAACTTGGTTGACTTAGTGACTCTATGAATGTTTAGATGACAGATTTTGAAAGAACAAATCAGCAGAAAGAATACTTTCCCACACAGTGGGACCTCTCTATTTCTGTGACCTCTCATTAACACAAAGTGCTGTAAATGGTAAGAAAAAAATTACTTCAGAAAAGGAAGTGAACTGTTTTTAACTAAATCCCTATTATTTGTTGTTAAACATGTTGGATGGGAGACTCAGGAAAACTGACCCAGTGAATCACAACCTAGAAAACTGCCATGAGGTGGTCCATATGCCCTCTTCTTAGCTGACTTTAATAAGAAACTGCATCTGGCCACCAAGTGGCTGGGGAAAAGCTGTTGGCTGATTTGGTTTGATCTTCCTACTCACTTAGTCACTGGGGTCTCTGTTACTATCCTTGGGTTTGTGATTAACTGATATTCGTGGGAAATACCAGCAAGAGCTAGCCAAATATTCACTGGTATTAAAATGGAGGGGTTTGTTGTTGTTTGTGGTTTGGCTTTTGTTTGTTTATGGGATTTTTTTTTGTTGTTGTTATTTTGTTGTTTTGTTGTTTTTTTCCCTCTGTGTGCATGTGTATACAAATTAAATTATTTCTCTCCAGTGTATTTCTTAATCTGATTTAATGAGTTTGGATTGTCTCCTGCTGCCATTTTTCATCTACTGTTGAGTCAGAAAGTATGCATACTGGTTTCTATTTTGCCATGAGTTAGAACTTCTTCAGTATTACAGATTTACCCCAAATCATTCTACCACTGTTAAAAAGCAGTGGTTCTACAATAGAAAGTGACTAAACATGTTGTTGTTGGATCTACTCCAAGAATATCCATTGCTTTCTTAGCCTCAGTATAACGAATATTTTATTGCATACTAGAACACTTTCTACATATTAGAGAACCCGTTTTGGTGACTGAATTTGGCAGGTGATTACACTTTTGCTCTTTCATTACAGTTACTTTTACTGGTATTACAATAATCCTGAGAGCCCCCATGTGGATTAAAAGACGATGGTGCTAGATGCTTTAGCAGAACTAGAAGGGTTTTTTCTGTCTGAAAAACACTGGCAGTCTGAACAGGTAAAGCAGACAGAAGTGAGAAAGGAAAAAACACAGCAATGAAGTGACATGCTACCCATTGCAGAGCATGTTGGTATAGAAATGGGGATGATAACCTTCATTTTCTAACTCCAGCTGCTCTATATTTTACTCATTTGATTGAAGATAACCGAAGAACATACTGTTCATCTTGGAACTGGGTTTACAAACTATGTTTATTCTTCTTAGCCTTCCGGTATCTGAAGGGGGCCTACAGGAAGACTGGGGAGGGACTATTTACAAGGTCCTGCAATGACAGGACAAGGGGCAATGGGTTTAAACTGGCAGAGGGGAGATTTAGACTGGATGTTAGGAGGAAGTTCTTTGCAGTGAGGGTGGTGAGGCACTGGAACAGGTTGCCCAGGGAGGTTGTGGCTGCTCCCTCCCTGGATGTGTTCAAGGCCAGATTGGATGAGGCCTTGAGTGAGTTGTACTGGTGGGAGGTGTCCCTGCCTATGGCAGGGTGTTGGAACTAGATGATCCTTGAGGTCCCTTCCAACCTTACCATTCTATGATCCTATGATTCTTACATTTCAGTTTTGTATCAGGTGAGGTGGGTTTTATAGTACACAAGTTGTGCTTGCTTACAAAACACTCATGCGTAGGAAGACTTACACAGTACATTGCAGTTATTATCCTTTTTTAATTTTTATGAATTTCTTTCCCCCCCCTCCCTTTTTTTTTTCCCCCCCTGAGAATTAGTACCAACAGATTTGCAATATGTTTCTTACTATAGCCAAGATATGTTGTGTTTTTATCTTTTATGACTACAGACGATGGTGGATCTGTTCTGGTTCAGAAGTATTGCAAAGATTTTTGACACAGAGTCAAGGACTTAAAAAAATTAAAAGCATACATACATACATGTATATATGAAATACTGCTCTTAACTCAACAGTTGTTGTGTAGTTATACATGCAAAATGTTGAAATGTCTCTGCTGATCATGGTACAAAACATTGACAAAAAGGTGTCAGCATCTAGAGTAATTTGTTCACAGAAAATGTATCCAATAGCAGTGCTGAAAAGAATCCCTAGAGGCCAAGTTAGTTTCTTAATCCCCATGTGAGCCCTGGCTTGCAAACAAGGTACTATGAAATTTTCTACAGACGGCTGTTTAAAGTGTAAATTAATCTGACTCAGTAAGGATCATGCTAGTCAGCGGCAGTTATAATTATAGATCAGTATAAGATCTTGCTCTACAAATTTGTACAACCACAAAACTACCATGTAAGACACACATCTATTTAAATACTTTAATTATTTACTGTCAGGATTTGTGACACACATATGCGTCAGCTTGCAAACATTAACTAGGGATGATACATTACAGTGCAGATAGCATAAAAATAAACAAGGTGGGTAGAAAAAAAACCACAACAAGACAACAACCAAACCCCATCCTGCAGGAAGAAAGAATATCAGAACACATAAAACAAGCTAATCAAAATCATCTCATTGTGTGTTTCTGTCTACAGGATAGAAGAAAACAACTCAAGTGCAACATTTTGGAGAAAAAAAATGCAGGTGCCCTCAGTTTGGATGTATATTTACAACTCGAACTGAAAGCTATGGAAAAACTTCAAGGCGATTGATGAAACTTTATTTAAAGCAAATGTGTTCACAGTTAATGAGATTTGTGTGAATTTTCAACATGATTTTTTTCCCAAAGAGTTGAGGGAAGCAACAACCCTGAAAAGCTCATCTGTTCTGGTTGCTCATGTTGGAAAACAACCCTCTGCTTGCTTTCTATCTCAACGTGCACCACAGAACTCATCGTGGCAAAGGGGCAGCCACTGGAAAACATGTGCCTTAGGATTATTTTTAAATTACTTTTAAGAAAAAAAAATTAATTTTTGGTCATAGTCAATAAAATATAAATCTAATTTAAGTGAGTCTGTCTGATAGTACTCTTACAAAAGAGAGAATGAAAAGAGAGAAAGGGAGGCAAGAGAAACAGAAAGTTAAGTGACAAAAAAGTGAAAAGATCGAGAGGAAGGAAGGGAGGAAGAAAACTAGGTGAGGTCTATTCTGTAGCATTTCAAAGTGATCACAATTTCCTCAGTAATGTTCAGAGAGCAATCTAGTGGCATTTCTGAAAGTGTGGGGAGTGAAGGGTACTGATTAAAATGTGTTCCTGTGCCATCTGAGAAATGTTGAAAGTCTACGCTTAGTTTATAACATATATAATGTGATAAATGGAACCTCAGCTCCATTGCGTTTGTCTGAAATGTTAGACATATAGTAAAAAAGAAAAATTGTTTCAGTGATACACTTAAACTTCAAGTACAAGCATTTGGACATTTTCTGAAGGGTTCACGCTGTGGCTTGTATAAACTCCCCACAACCACTGAATTCTTAAATATGTTTGCTTGGAAAGGTCAATAGCTGGTTATCCTGTAAACTTTTCTCTAGGCTAGATAATAACAAAGTATTAGTTTTTGCTCATCTTTAGTTGTCAGCCACTCACTAGGAGGTATCCAGTGTGCTCATTTTCCCTCAGATTGTAAATGAGAGGGATAAAAGTGGATCAGAAGCAAGAATGCTTTTATTTTTTTTTAACGTCCTGGAATAAAACCTTAAGAAAAGAGAGACATTTAATTAAGTCATAACTGTCTATATCAGCAGCATCAAGTGCATGAAGGAGCAAGTGTATTCAGCAGGCAGACAACACAGAAAAGAAAAGCCATTTGTTAAATCAAACAATAATGTATCTTGGTAATGTGAGGTTTCCATGAGGTTATAACTATTATACAACAAGGATAAAAAAGCCATGTTTGTTGAAGAGTTTCTGTATCCAACCATTTTGTGAAGAATGTTCTAGAACTCCACAGCAGAAATCAATTTTTGCATGAATTGCAAAGCATAAAAGCAAGCAAATTAAAAAGGAGCAAAACATCTTAGAATCTTCCTTCCTTCCTCCTTTCCTCCCTTCTTTCCTTCCTTCCTCCCTTCCTCCCTCTCTCCCTCCCTCCCTCCCTCCTCAGCCATCTCAGATCCTAACAAGCTCCCAGCAATTGTCTCAGAAGTTGAATCCTTGCATTGTAGGGACAAGGACTAAAAATAGCCCAGGTCTGTGCACACCTCACTAGAGTCAGCCTTGTGCTGGAGATAAAAGCTGTCACCAGCTCCTCTAGTCCAGCACTCCCCACTCTACCTCACCTTCCTCCTGGCATTTCACTACCCAAACGTGCTCTGTGCCATCCCCCCCGTGACACGGCTGGACTGGCCTGGGGACCCCCATGCAGAGGGATCCAGGGGCAAAGAGATCCCTCCCAGGCAGAGTGATCCTGTGGCAGAGGGACTCACTGGAAGAGGGATCCTCAGGCAGAGGGTGCCCTGGGCAGGGGAGGGTTCCCAGGGCTGGGATCTCTCAGCCTGGGCATCTGCAGCAGCAGGAACAGCTGCCCTCGGTCTCAGCCTCA
>VWZE01015878.1:79685-92821 GCA_013396675.1 Eubucco bourcierii
TCTTTCTTTCTCTCTCTCTCTTTCTTTCAGTCTTCCTTCCTCTCCTTCCCTCCTTCCTTCCCTCCTTCCCTCCTTCCCTCCTTCCTTCCTTCCTTCCTTTTTTTTTTTTTTTAACCCCTTTCCCCCCCTTTTTTTTAAAGTTATTTATTGTCCTTCACTAAAACCAAAACAAGGGGCAATTCCACTGTCAGTGCATGGCCTATGGTATGATCACCACAGAGTTTCAAACCCCACTTATTCAATCTCAGCTCTCACACCGTTGTTAACTAGACCTCAAACTGTGTTCCCAGAGGTGTTCCTTCTGGCTTTGGCTGGAGCTCTGATAGGTACCAGCGTAATGTGGCTAGGCATGTGGAAGCAAAGGGCATAATCAGAGGGTTACACTTGCAATGTTTTGTGCAATAATCACACGGAATTTTTTTTGTTGAATAGGCTTTGCACGTTGGGTAAACAGAAAGTTATCTCCAAGAGGGACCTAGGAGCATATCACAAGGGAACCCAAATAACTCCACCATTACTCCCAAATTAGAAAAGCTACAGAAAAAGCTAAGTGAGGTCAAAATTATAAAAGCCATCACAAATGTTGTTGCCACAGCAGCTAAAGTTAAAAGCTTTGAAATCTTCAGGCTGAAAGTTAGAGTAACTTTTTGATGTTCCAGGCACCCTCTTTGAATTTATATCCCTCCAGCTGTATTGTTCTCTTGCATCTCAGCTAATATTTTCAGTTATTGCTTAACATGACTCTTCCTTAAAAGGCTGTTAAAAATTAGAATGTGCATGTGTAAAGGAGTGTATATTTTTAATATAGTGATAGTGAATGGCCAAATCCATCTCATCAAAACAGAAATAGCCATGTGAAATTCAAGAAACTGAGACTCATTTTTAACCTTTGGTTGATCTGTCTGCAAATAGGATTTTTTTTGGTATTTATGGAGAAACTAATTAATATGGTACTAGTTCATCCCTTCAGTGCAAGCAGTATATTTCTGGTACTTCATATCTCGTAGAAGGCCATTAAAAGCTTTTGGCCCATAACTTCCAGAAGCTTCTGGGGCATGGCAACTCTGCTTATGGAATAATACAATGTTCTTAGTCCTCAATCAAAACAAAACTAGAACAGTTATTCTATCTAGTTATCAGTTTAACTAAAACCTGAGTCCTGCTAGAAATCTCTTTAATTTCTTTAATTTTATATACTCTTCTGGATGAGTAAAATCTGTTGCATATGCACTAACATTTTTTTTTTTTTTAATGTACCGCAGAGAAAAAAGAAAGGAAAAAAGAAGAGCAAACAAAGCTAGTTAGATCCAGGATGGTTTTATTATGCAAGCTTTTCTGCTTTGTTCCTGAGCTGTACTTTGTTTTCAGCATCTCTGCATTTCCAACACTTAGCAGACCACTCTTCATAAGCAAAAACCTAAAAACCTTTGAAGACATCAGCGAATTCAGGTGATTCTCTTTCCCAGTTCTACACTGCTTTACAGTATACCCCAATGTCCCATAAACCCTGAGGACAGGAGCTGGGAGGAAAGACCTTCTGTGGAGCAGCTATCATCAAAATCCTGACTTTCTCCTTTCCTGTGCCATGCTGAGAGATAAGCAGTGAGTCATGTATGAGGCAGGTTCAAATCAGAAAAGAACTGAAGAATGGCAGGATCATATCACTCTGCTCTAATCGGCTTCTTCAACTGACTAAGTGCAAAGGCTTTGAATAAAACACAACAATTTAATGTAATTCACTGCTGATAAAATTCTACTCAATTAGAAAATCCACACTGTCACAGATACTAGTAAGGACCACAGTGGCAGAGGTATTAGGTTGACATGCATATATCTCTAATGTATCTTGGAGTACAAGTGATTTTTACTTTATTAGCAAATAGATTTCAACTCTTTCAAGATTGCAACTGTTTTCACTGAGGCAATTATGCACAACACTAAGCATGTTAAAGTACTAAAAATATTTTTGAAGGTGACTGCACGTGGTCTGCTAGGACTGCAGAACTGTAATGTAGTATACACAAAAAAAGAATATAGCAAATGTTGCCTCATGTATTCAGCTTCGTGAGTTTATATATTGCATTTAAACATTCCACATTTTATTGTAACTATTTGGCATCAAATCCTACATGCAATAAACTAAAAATGAACTTTTGCTGTTTCGTCATTACTGCTGTTGCATCTGTGCTGTTCTCTAGACTGTGCATGGCTCCTTTCTTCAACTATTTATGGTTCTAAAGACTTTTCTGTTTCCAGTAAGGCTGAGTTGCTACTTATAAAAATTCAGTTTCTCAAAGTATTTTTTGAATTATTCCTTGAAGATATTATACTACAATGATTAAACCTTTTTGTCTTCTTCCTCCAAATTTTGCCTTTCCTTCATATCATAGAATCACAGAATGGTAGTGGTTGGAAGAGACCTTTGGAGATCATCTAGCCCAACCCTTCTTCTAAAGCAGGTTTCCCCTTTGTGAATCCTCACTGACTGCACCTTATAATCTTCCTCCACATGCTTAGTGATGATCTCCAGAATGAGCTGTTCCATCACCTTTCCAGGGATGGAGGTGAGGCTGATGGGCTTGCAGTTTCCTGAGTCCCTCTTCTTGCATTTTTGGAGATTGGAGTGACATTGGCTTTCCTCCAATGCTCAGGCACCTTTCCTGTTCACCATTACCTTTCAAAATGATGGAGTGTGGCTTAGCAAAAACCTTAGCCAGCTCCCTCAGCACTCACGGGTGCATGCCATTGGGGCCCATGGATTTGCAGGTGTCCAACTTGTTCATATGACTCCTTACCCAGTCCTCCAGCTCTCCTATGAGGACAGGCTGAGAGAGTTGGGGCTCTTCAGCTTGGAAGAGAGAAGGCTTCGAGGGGACGTGATAGTAGCCTTCCAGTATCTGAAGGGGGCCTACAGGAAGGCTGGGGAAGGATTATTTACAAGGTCCTGCAATGACAGGACAAGGGGCAATGGGTTTAAACTGGCAGAGGGGAGATTTAGACTGGATGTTAGGAGGAAGTTCTTTGCAGTGAGGGTGGTGAGGCACTGGAACAGGTTGCCCAGGGAGGTTGTGGCTGCTCCCTCCCTGGATGTGTTCAAGGCCAGATTGGATGAGGCCTTGAGTGAGTTGTACTGGTGGGAGGTGTCCCTGCCTATGGCAGGGGGTTGGAACTAGATGATCCTTGAGGTCCCTTCCAACCTTACCATTCTATGATTCTAAAGTAGAATCTTCCTTCCTCCAGACTTTCTCTCTTACCTCCAGGGACTGGGAATCATGAGGGCCAGTCTTAGCAGTAAAGCCTGAAACAAAGAAGGCATTCAATAATTCTTTTTTTATATCCTCTGTCATCAGGTCACCCACCAAATTTAGCAGTGGGCCCACCTTTTCCCTGGTGTTCCTTTTCTTGCTGATGTACTTAAGGAAGCCTTTCTTATTATCTTTCACACCTATTGCCAGAATTTATGTCCAAGAGGACTTTATCTTTCCTTGCTGCGACCCTACACACTCTAGCAGCATACCTGTATTCCTCCCAAGTGGCCAGAGTCTTTCTCTACATACTGTGAAATTCCTTCTCCCATTTGACTTCTTCCCAGATGCTCCTTGCTGGTCCATGCAGGCATCTTGCCTCCCTTGCTTGATTTCTTACTCATGGGAATGCACTGATCTTCAGCTTCGAGGAGGAGGTGCTTGGGTATTAACCAACTGTTGTCAGCCCACCTTCCTTCTAAAGTCCTAACCTATGGGATTTCTCCAAGTCTCTTCTTCTCTGCAGAAGTCAAAGTTAGCCCTCCTAAATTCCAGGGTTGCAGGTTACTACCCTGCTACTTCCTCACATGATCCTGAACTCCACCATCTCATGGTCACTGCAAAAAAGGCTGCCTCTGGCCTTTGTATTCCCAACTGGACATTCTTTGTCAAGCAGCATACCTCTCCTCATAGGGCCATTCACCACTTGTGGCAAAAAAATTATCATCAATGCACTGCAGGAACCTCTAGGACCATTTGTGCCTCGCTGTGTTGCCTTTTCAGCAAATTCCAGGGTGGTTGAAGTCTCCCATGATAATCAGGGCATGTGATCATTTATCATTGTCTCCTGTTTTTTTCTTGTCTTACATCAACCCTTCATTTTCTATTTTCAGTTCTAATTTTTCACTGCCATATTTCCCCACTTCATATTCAGTTTCTGTTTACCTTAAAATATCTCCTGAGGATTATATAACCTCTAATTTTAGTTTCTCTTCATTGTCTCAGATTGGTTAACTCTTAATGCCAGTCCTTCTGTATAAGAAAATACATTTTTTCCTTCATTTCATCAGCCTCTCCCCTGTGAGAAAGAATGAAGGCTTAAATAAAGAAGGAAAGGCAGAAAGAAGGAAGCCTAGTAGCTAGATGAAAATGCTGAAGGAAAAGTGCCACCAGACTGATAGAAATTTTAATGAAATTAGTCTGTGGAATCTTGTACCCTTCACAGTCTAAACATGAACCTCATCTCTTTCCCCATTAAAGCAGAGTAAGGGAAGTGCAAGAGATTTTATCCTTGACAAGGCTCTGATTAGAATTTACTGACTCCAGAGCTTTCAGCAGTTTGGCAGATGACTCAAGGAAAACTGTATGTGAAACCAGTGAGAAACAGTAACAGGAAATCTACATTAAGCCAGATAATATGACTCAGGGTTTTAACGAAAAGAGTTTGGCTGCATTCCTTTTTTCTTCACTGTGCAGATGATTCTTGTAGTTTGAATGAGAATGAAAATGTTAATATATAGTGCATTACTTGTCTGGTTCCTGGACCTAATTTATGACAGCATCAATATGCCTCAAAACTATTTCTCCTCTGATATTTGAATAAAATAAAAATTCTTTCTGCTTTATAAAAAAATAAATTGTACTTGTACTGTACTTAACCCAATTCTGCTCGACTTAGCCCCAGGTACTATTAAAACACAAAGAATTATACTTTGTAGATACCACTGTACTTTTTTTACTATATATATATAATTAGGAATGGCTTTGATGTTTTCAGAGTTGCTTGGGGAACTTGGATGACCAATTCATTTTCATAGGAGCTGGACAGTTACTCAGTTTCTTTTACATAGCTGAATGGTTTATCCTTTCAGTTCACCGAGAGAAAATAATGTTTTTAAAAGGTTTAGTGTGTACTGCTGACTGTAATCCCTAAGAACAGTCTTCTAATACAATTCCAAGCCATACACATAGCATCTAAGTTTCTTTTACACTTATTTTGCATACTCCCTAGATAAATATGGCTCAGTTACAGATGTATTTATTAAGATGTCTTTCCAGGAGTCACTAAAATAACTTTGACTCAATCACATTGACTTTCTATCAGTGTTGATTGTTAATTTTCCCCCCCCACACACACTTAATAGATGGATTTTACAGAGCATCTAATGGGGCTCTCAAAGTGTTTTGTTTAGAGTGATTGAAGTACACTTACAAGTCCATTAAATAGTTAGTTAAAACCCAAGCCTAATGGACTTTCATAAACACGGTTTTCACCAATGGGAAAAATGTTCTTACAGACATATTGCATCTCAGAAATTATGTTTCAATGACTCTGTGTACTCCTCTTTCAGAGCACCATCATTCAAAACTGTCTTCTCTGTGTGTCACTATTCCATATTCCCTTATTAAGGGTCAGACTACAGACAGTTTACATTATTTAATTTGTTTCAAGCTGAATATGCACTCATCAGGGTATCATTAATTTAGCCAGCGACTTGTCCCACAGAGGACCAATGTGGGTCATGATTACTATTATATTTTACTTGTAGGAACTTTCAAAGATCACAGAACTATATACAGGTAGGAGTTTGAAGAGGTTTCTGAAAATCATTTGATCCAACCCTCCTTCCTAAACCTGGTTGCACAGGAATGATTCCAGGTGGGTTTTGAAAGTTTCCAGAGGAGACAATCTCTCTGCACAGACTGTTCTTGTGCTTTCACACCCTCAAAGAATTTTTAACTTATGTTTAGCTGGAACTTCCTGTGTTCCTCTCTGTGCCTACTGCCCATTGTGCTACTACTGGGCACTGGTGAAAAGAGACTAATCCCATCCTCTTGACACCTATCCTTTAGAGATTTAGAAGTATTGATAATATCCCTTCTCAGTCTTCTCTTCTCCAGGACAAAGAGCCCTCAGGTCTCTCAGCCCTTCCTGATGTTGTGGAAATTAATAATCTGTTGTGAAGTAGGAATATTAATTTCTGTACAAATATTAATATTTATTATTAATATTAAAATTTGGGGAAATTCCCTGAGATTCTTTGGATTTTTTGGTTGACAGGAAGTAGTTGCACAATGGATATTAATGAACTCAGAATTAAACAGTTTAAACAATCAGAACTTGGAAAATTGGAACGTGAATGCAGGAAAAATTCTAACTGTGCTTATGGAGCCTCAACATTAACTCCAGCAGATGTACTCATGACATTTTGGTCCCTGAGTAAGTTTCTTGTACAAGGATGCTTCAAAAAAACTCATGATAACAATCCCAGGGTAAAATACTAAATATTCCAGGTAGAGAGAATGAGAAATGAGGTGCTTCTAAGCTGCTAGTGCAAGCTGCAAACACGTGGTTGCCAGGATTCCCAGTTAACAATCTGCGAGTGGGGTACTGCTCCCAGGGGAGGCTCAGTGCAGAAAGGTAGGGGTTCTACATCACCCCCACTAAATACATCATTTTGAAAATGAAACTGGCCAATAGGCACTAGCATCATTGCTCTGCCCAATGAATTCAAAACTTTGTGCCTCGTGTGACCACGCAAGCACGTTGAGGAGCAGCAGAAGACACCTGACACGTGGTGCTAAGCTCCTCTCCCTCAAGGCTTTGCTGCTCCATTGTTTGCTCATTTTACTCAACTCCTGGACCCACAACAGAAGGAGGAGAACAAGGGTTAAACTGGCCTGGCAGGATTTACGTCCTAGCAGCACATCTCATTGGAGAGATGTTTCAATCCCCTCATTATTCTTGTGGCACTCCACTGGACTGTCTCCAGTAGTTTCCTGTCCCTTCTTGACCTGAGGAGCAAAAACTAGACACAATTCACCAGATGTGGCCTCACTAGGGCAGAGTAGAGAGGGGGAGGAGAAACTTAATGCACCCCAGGATACCATTGGCTGTTTTGGCCACAAAAGCATACTGCTGGGTCATGCTGAACTGGTTGTCCGCAGGACTTCCAGGTCCTTCTCTGTGGAGTTGCTTTCAATCAGGTTAACTCCTTATCTGTACTAGTGCATCAGGTTATTCCTCCCCAGGTGCAAGAACCTGGGTAAGAACAAAGGTAAGTACCTTTGTTGGACTTCATTATGTTCCTCTCCACAGTTCTTTGGCCTGTCCATGTCTCGCTGAATGGCAGCACAGCCTTCTGGTGTATCAGCCAATCCTCCCACTTGTTGTGGGTGCACTCTATCCCTCATCTAGGTCATTGATGACGGTGTTGAACAAGACTGGACCAGTCTCAGACATGCAGTGGATTGCCCAGTTTTCAACACAAAACAGTTATGTTTTCTCAACTAGGAGCACAACATTATATTGAATGCTACATTCCTCAGAAGACCATTTTGTAGATGTAGACACTGTGGACTTCATCACTTTTGTAGTAAGAAGACACAATAAGATTACGACAGTCAAAACACCCCCACACCCCCACACTCCTTTTTTATCAGTAGTATTAACCAACTAAATGCTAGAAATGTCAAATAAAGCAGCAACAGCAACAATCATTTCCTTTCTGGAGAAGAAGAGATTGAGGGAAACATCATGTCCTCTACAACTACCTGAAAGGAGGCTAAGTGGGGTGGGGTTTGGTTTCTTCTCCCTAGTACCAGGTGAGAGAAGAAGAGGAAATGGCCTGAAACTCTGTCAGGGGAGGTTTAGATTGGAGATTAGGAAAATTTTCTTTTACAGGAAGAATGGTCAAGCATTGGAACAGGCTGCTGAGGGAGGTGCTGTAGGTATGCAAGAAACAAGGACATGGCAGTTTGGAACATGGTTTAATGGTCAAAATATTCTTAGGTGAATAAACATTTTAGAGGTGTTCTACAACTAAAACAATTCTATGATTCTGTAAAATTACTATGATATGATTCTACGATTCTATAAAATTGTACATTAGCTCCTTTTGAAATGCCACACACAAAACAAGCACAAACTGATGAAATTTCATAAAAACTTATTTATGCAACAACCAATATTACAAAAAAAAAAAAAAAAGGGGGAGAAAGGGACACCTGAAAGTTAAAAGGAGTTAAAACATATACATTTGGACTGGGCAACACAAAATGAAAAATAAAACAACAAAATAGGTTTACTCTAAGAGAAGTAAAAACAAACACCTATAAAATTTACATGGAAGTGCCTAAGTCAGACCAAATTTATTCAAGGGATAAAACAAGGAATATCTTCATGGGTGGCCAAGACATATAGACCTGTCCTTCACTCCAATAGATGGCCAAGAATCTTAAACAGGAAAGCATAGAAGAAAATAAACAACTTGTGAAAGTGAGCAGTAGCAGCTGGAATTAGGCTGTTCCCAACCCTTTAATAAATCCAAGATGTAAATAGTTCAGAGGAATAAATCTCTAAAGCAAGAGTGATAGGTACATGGTTAATACTTGAACTGCCAAAATGACCTGTAACAGTTGAAGGCATAGCAAAGCACTTGAAGAACATTGGTGATTTGAGGAGCATGTGGTAAAATAATGATCCCCATACAGACAGTCTTTGTGGAATGACTGAAAAGTTGCAGAGAAAACTAAAACTGCCAGGACAACTAGAAAAAACAGGGAAAAAAAATTCTTTTCACTTACTGGCAGGGAGACTGCATTGGTTAAAGCTGGCTGGCAATGTAAAGGTGAATTATTTCTAGCTCAGTGGTCCCGTCAGGGAAGGGATGTGACATACAGATGGGTTTGAAATCAGAGGATAGAATTAACCATGGACACTGTTGCACAGGTTATCCACGAATATGAAATGTGTGCTGCAACCAAGTAAAGCATCTGTGGTATGGGTGGTGGAGTGTGTGTGATGGCTGAAACATAAATATGAGGAATCCTGGCAGATTGATTACATCACACTGCCACAAACCTGCTAAGGCAAAAGCCATGTGCTTACAATATTAGAAGCAACCACAGGATGGCTGGAAACATATTCAGTGCCCCATCCCACCACTCAGAACTGAATCAGGTAATGGGATTAATTTTTGATTCAACCTCATAGACACTTGGGCCAAGGAGCAGGGCATGGAGTGTGTATCACATCACCTGTTACGCACTAGCTGCTGGAAAGGTTGAATGTTACAAACGCTATTAAAAGCTGTCTTTAAAGCAATGGGAGGAGGGACCTTTCAAAACTGGGATGAATATTTAGCACAATACAATGATCTAGTTAACCCCAGAGGATCTACTGATGGATCTGGCCCTGCCCAATCCAAACTGCCACATGTTGTAGAAGGTGATAGAGTTCCCACGGTACACGCGAGGAATACAGTAGGGAAAAAGGTCTGGGTTAGTCATGGTTCAGGTAATAGCAAACCCACTTGTGGGATTGCTTCTACCAAGAGACCTGCACATATCTAGTGGGCAATGCATTAGGATGGAGAAGTTTATTGTGTAATGCAAGATGATCTCACTTTGGGTGTGAATACACAGTAAATAATATATGCTGTATGATAATTGCTGCTGAACATGACACAGATGACATATAATACAGTGTGGATAATCTATTGGTTTGAGATGAGTGGCTCTCCTAGTGTGGATGAGAGACAGTGGGGACAGGGCTACCCCTGTCCCTCCCTGTACCACTTGCCAGAGGCTCAGAGCAACAGAGCAAGGTGGATCATGTATTCTACACCACTACAGCAAAATCAGACTCTTGATAGATGCTTGATTTCTTCACAAATAGCATCAAAACTCTCTGCAGGTAGAAGTGGCTTGTAAATTTTACTTCGACATTAGAAGTAAATCACTTGGAATAGGAGTTTTTTTCTTGCAACTATCTGTTAAGAAAAAAAAAAAAGCAAGATGTCAGACAAAAAACAAATCTGAAAACTGACGGGTCCAATGTGAAATGGAAGCTGCATGACTTTACTGGGAGGTTATTAAAATTAACACTACATAAATCATTAATAGAACTTTTACAGGATGGAGGAACTTAAAAGGTTTTAAAATAACTATGATGAATAAGTATGGAAAAAAAATATATATCCTAAACCACAAATATATTTTCAGGAATTCTTTTTCTGGTTAGTTTAGAAAGTGAGAGTCACAAAGATCTGAGGGCTTAATTTATACGAGGTAATCTAATCTAAAAGACCACCTTTGATCTCAAGATACTCATATTTTACTAAGTCCTGGCCAGAAGTAGGAAATGAAATGTGAAAGTAAAAAAAAGTCAATGAGGCAGAAAACTAGTTTGAGATTTGAGGAGGAATTGAAGAGAAAAAAAAAAAAAGTTTGGTTTACTGTAAGCTTTTGGTGACAATTCAGATTCTGTTCTTATTTTAGCTAGAGGTATTCATCCATCTGATACTGGCAAGGTATGTTCAGGATGAGTAGCAGAGCTTACCTCAAGTAACATTTCTGACCTTTCTGTAATACCAAGGAACATTTTATGAGTGATTTGGGTTCAGTTAGCAGCTATTCAGTCTAGTTTTTTTGGTTAACCGGAGCAGACTGACTATTTGAACTTCTAAGAAATACAGATGGACAAGGTCAGGACACCTCTGTTTTTCATCCAGGCAGTAAGGTAGAAAATTAGCCAACCGAACTCCATCTGTCTATTTTTTTTTCTTTTTTTTCCTTCTTTCCTCTCTCCTAATTAGGCTCTTAGAAAAGCATTCAGCTTACTTCTACTGTTCTTTCACTTTCAAACTTTCCTATAGGCTGGTATTGTCCTATCATAACATTCCACTGAGTTCTTTTTTTGATGCCTTTTTGCACCACTGGCTACTGACTTTAAATTGGAGTCATTACGGAGTTGTGTAGTTTTTAGACGTATGACCACCAATGTAAAGGTTAGGTCATCCATGTCTAAGCTAAACTGGCTAATTATACTTCACTGGGGATAAACTTGCACAGATCTTACTTAGAATTGTTCAGTAGAAAACACCCCTATTCTGACACAAAAGTACTCGTACAAGTATGAAGTTAGATGAATTTAAATGTATGAACCATAAATGAAAGGAGGATTTTCATCTTTTTCTCACCCCACACTTAGTCCAGAATACATGCCCTACAACAGTGAGTGGGTTCATGGGAGACTGAGAAACTGCAGTACAGTACATGATTTAAACAGGAAAAGATGTCAAATAATTTCTGTCCCATGGGCATTTTTTAATTACAACTGCCATTTTGTGTTTCGTAACCATTTGTTTTCTGCCCTCCTCTCCTCTTTGTCCTGACTTTTTTTTTCTTTTTTAAATTTTATTGTAACACAGAATTATTATAAATTTTTGTTAATGTCACGTTTAGTATGGAAACCTTGATTCTAATCTAAGACTGTTAATATCTCCATCCAGAGAAGCCCTCTCTGATATCACATTTTAAGCAGTTCTTGTATTGTGTACACACTCTCCTGCAGAGAGCCAGGTACATAAGATATTTTCCATCTTAAGGTTGTGGTGTCATAAACCCTTTAAGCAATACCACGTATGTTACCTATCAGTAACTTTAGAATAATATGTACTTAGGTTACCCCACCTATTTTTTTCTAATAACATTCTCCATTTGAACTATTTTTCCTTCATTAAGTGACTATGTAATTCTTTATCTTCATAACCAAATATGCAAGAAAATTACACATGAATTACTATTACGAAATATCACAAAACCGACATCCGTTTCTAAGCTCTAGTTTAGAAAATAACATTGAATCATAGAATGGCAAGGTTGGAAGGGACCTTAAAGACCATCTAGTTCCAACCCCCTGCAATAGGCAGGGACACCTTCCACTAGAACAGGTCACTCAAGGCTTCATCCAACCTGGCCTTGAACACCTCCAGGGAGGGAGCAACCACAACCTCCCTGGGCAACCTGTTCTAGTGCCTCACCACCCTCACTGTAAAGAACTTCCTCCTAACATCCAGTTTAAATCTCCCCTCTGCCAGTTTAAACCCACTACCCCTTGTCCTGTCATTGCAGGACCTTGTAAATAGTCCCTCCACAGCCTTCCTGTAGACCCCCTTCAGAAACTGGAAGGCTACTATAAGGTCTCCTCAAAGCCTTCTCTTCTCCAGGACGAAGAGCCCCAACGCTTATAGCCTATCCTCATAGCAGAGTTGCTCCAGCCCTCTGAGCATTTTAGTTTGCCCTCCTCTGGATCTACTCCAACAGTTCCATGTCCTTCCTGTGCTGGGGGATCCAGAACTGCAAACAGTACTCCAGGTGGAGTCTGACGAGAGCAAAGGGGGAGAATCTCCTCCCTTGCCCTGCTGGCTATGCTGCTCTTGCTGCAACCCAGGACTCAGTTGCTGTTTGAGCTGTGCGCATACACTGCAGGCTGATCTTGAGCTTTTCATCAACCAAGACACTCAGGTCATTGAGTAGAGTATGTCTTAAAAATAGATGATAATATTTATCAAATGACTGGGTTCACAGTTTATCACAAGTATATCATCAATACACAAGCTAGCGTTTTTCTGGCAGCTAATAACATGGACTGATTTAGAGGCACAAATTTTAATTGGTGGGTACCTGTTCTGAGAACAAACATTAACATCATGCTTAGTGAGTGCAACAAAACCCTACGAAACAGAATGCTAAAGGGTTTTGAAAAGCACAGATAACATAATGGTATTCAATAAATCCAAGTGCCGGGTGCTACACTTTGGTCACAACAACCCCATGCAGAGCTATAGGTTGGAGTTGGAGTGGCTGGAGAGCAGCCAAACAGAAAGGGATCTGGGGGTGCTGATTGACACCCACCTAAACATGAGCCAGTAGTGTGCCCAGGTGGCCAAGAAGGCCAATGGCATCCTGGCCTGCATCAGGAATAGTGTGGCCAGCAGGAGCAGGGAGGTCATTCTCCCCCTGGACTCTGCACTGGTTAGGCCACACCTTGAGTCCTGTGTCCAGTTCTGGACCCCTCAATTTAAGAAGGACATTGAGGTGCTTGAG
>VWZE01015878.1:103080-122278 GCA_013396675.1 Eubucco bourcierii
TCCAGAACTGCACACAGTACTCCAGGTGGGGTCTGACGAGAGCAGAGTAAAGGGGCAGAATCACCTCCCTTGCTCTGCTGGCCACACTGCTCTTGATGCAGCCTAGGACTCGGTTGCTGTCTGGGCTGCATGTGCACACTGCAGACTCATGTTGAGCTTTTCATCAACCCAGACTCCAAGGTCCTTTTCCTCAGGGCTGCTCTCCAGCCATTCACCACCCAGCCTGGATTTGTGCTTGGGATTGTGCCTACCCAGGTGCAGGACCTTACACTTGGCCTTATTGAATTTCATCAGGTTGGCCTGGGCCCAACTCTCCAGCCTGTCCAGGTCCCTCTGGATGGCATCCCTGCCCTCTAGCAAGTCGACTGTGCCACACAGCTTGGTGTCATCTGCAAACTTGCTGAGGGTGCACTCCATTCCTCTGTCCATGTCACTGACAAATTTTTTAGAAACAAAATTACAACTAATAATAAAAAAATTGGGTCAAAGAAAACAAATCCTTCATTGTAAATACTCTGAAATGTCATTAAGTGATAAAATTAAAATGGAGTAAATGATAGGATGCAAGTAAAAGACAGTAAGTATCACAGGGTTTGGGGAGAAGCCGGACTGATCTGATTGTGTGTTTTAAAGTAGAATAGAATGATAGAATGATAGAATGGTAAGGTTGGAAGGGACCTCAAGGATCATCTAGTTCCAACCCCCTACCATATGCAGGGACACTTCCCACTAGTACAGGTCACACAAGGCCTCATCCAACCTGGCCTTGAACGCCTCCAGGGAGGGAGCAGCCACAACCTCCCTGGACAACCTGTTCCAGTGCCTCACCACCCTCACTGGAAAGAACTTCCTCCTAACATCCAGTCTAAATCTCCCCTCTGCCAGTTTAAACCCATTGCCCCTTGTCCTGTCATTGCAAGACTTTGTAAATAGTCCCTCCCCAGCCTTCCTGTAGGACCCCTTCAGATACTGGAAGGCTACTATCAGGTCCCCTCAAAGCCTTCTCTTCTCCAGTCTGCAGAGCCCCAACTCTCTCAGCCTGTCGTCATAGTAGAGCTGCTCCAGCCCTCTGATCATCTTTGCGGCCCTCCTCTGGACCCGCTCCAACACTTCCATGTCCTTCCTGTGCTGTGTTTCATAATTTCACACCTGAAATGTAACGAAAAGTACCACTGAAGGAGGTAACAAATGGAAAGCTGTATACATGTTAAAGGCATTTTTTTACTTTTTTTTTTTTTTTTTTAATTTTGAGAAATTGTCTGTGAAGCCTATCAACTTCTGATGGGTGCTATAGCTAATTGGCATTCACAGAATTCCTGGTTTACAGACTTTTTAGAGATTCTAAATTTGGAAACCTACCCACTTGATAAGATTAATCTATAGTGAAGCAGAAGCCACAAGGGACTATGGAATAATTGTAATGTTCAGCCTTCGCATATTATTGCTCTCTGTATATAACATACAAAAATAAGTGAATGTGACAAATCAGAAAGACACATAAGGTAAATTTATGGGTTTAACTATGGTACGTTATCAACTTTCACCTGGGAAAAAACTCTCTTCCAAGTGAATTCTGATTCCAACCAAACCTAGCAAAGTGAGAAAATTCCCACAGTTCATTCAGTAAGGTCCAGTTACAATAGTGAAAAAGTTTGATGCCTGCTCCCAAGTGTCAATCCTTCCAGAACAAATTCAGCTTTGGCAACACAGTGAGGACATCTCTCTATTAGGAAAACTATTCACAAGAACTCAAACTGGATTTAAACTTACATGCACAAAGATTTTACTTTCTTTACTATATTTTTTCTACCCATTCTTTTAATTTGTCCAATATTCCTTCCTTTCATTCCTAAGGTAGCTTTTGCCCCATTCTACTCTAAAATGCTTGGATTCTTTCACAGTATCTCAATATCTAAAATCAGAACCTTTAAAAATCTCATAACTTTGCACCTAAGTTCTCGACCTTGCAAGAATTTCAGTAAATCAAAATGCCGAAGGCCATTGCTGGACTTGTATGTATCATGAAACGTTGATAAATTTGAACAGTCCTTCTGACTTGCACTTTTTCTGTATTCTACATAGTTGTACCTTGTCAGTGTCTAATGTAATACTTTTCACCAGTCTTGAACCAATTAAATACATGATAATTTCTTCCTGAACCCATAAAGTGTTCGAGAGGTGTTCTTGTTCTCTGGTCACTGAATTTCAGTTACTCATAATACTGTATTAAGTATCTTTGCTGCATTTGCTGCAGGATACTAACACAAAACAATGCATAAGTGTTATGTTTTTAATTATTATCTGTTTGAAATGACAAAGTATTCAGACATCTACATGTGAGATAGATATGTAGTAATATCTCTGTTCCAGGGTGGTGAGGCACTGGAACAGGTTGCCCAGCGAGGTTGTGGATGCTCCCTCCCTGGAGGCGTTCAAGGCCAGGTTGGACAAGGCCTTCAGTAACCTCTCCTAGTGTGTCCTTGCATATGGCAGGGGGTTGGAACTAGATGATCCTTGAGGTCCCTTCCAACCTTACCATTCTATGAGTCTATGATTCTATGAATATATTTACTCTCCCCATATGCATATGTGCCAGTCTACCCAACCAGGGGTATATTCAATAAACCACATTCAGCGTTTATACTTGACTGAGGTTTATGCAAACTGTTTATTTACATAGCTTTATTTTTTTGTAGTGTAAATCCATCTAAAATCACTAGTGTTTTTCTGGTATGAATTTGAGAAGGCTCAAGATGAAGATAGCTGTTTATTTGCAATATTGGTTTCTCTCCTATATTAACACAGACATTTTTAACCTTGTAAGAAAATTGTTGTAACTCTTTAAGCTGAACAGAGACTCAAAGAAGAATTTAATTTTTCATTGAGACAGCATCCAAGAGTTGAATGATAAATGCTCATGCTTATCCATATTTAAATCAACTAATGACAATAAGTGGTTATGTAACTGGTATATATCAATATGATGGGTTCAAAATTTTACTTAGCATATTTTTTTGTATTCACTTGGTCTTTAACCTCTCTGCATCCCGTGGCTGTTTGAAATATCAGTTCAAATAGTTTTGAGCGGTGAAAAAGGATATAAAATGCAACAGTTGTGTGTTAAATAGATAATCCCCAAGGTGTTCCAGAATGTATTTACTTAATGTTAATTTTTATGTCATAAATACCTACTTTGCTTTTCTCAAGCGTTAAAAAAGATATGATTTTATTATTTGAAATACCAGTTCAAATGGTTTTGAGCTGGGTAAAAGTATATAACACGCAACAGTCAAGAGTTAAATACATAACCCCCAAGGTGTTCCAGGATGTATTTACTTAATGTTAATTTTTATGTCATAAATACCTACTTTGCTTTTCTCAAGCGTTAAAAAAGATATGATTTTATTATTTGAAATACCAGTTAAAATGGTTTTGAACTGGGTAAATGCATATAAAATGCAACAGTTGTGTGTTAAATAGGTAATCCCCAAGGTGTTCCAGGATGTATTTACTTAATTTCTATGTCATAAATACCTACTTTGCTTTTCACAAGTGTTAAAAAGATACGATTTTATTATTTGCCATGTAATCAGTGGAGATTCAGTTAAAACAATCAAATATTTTGGATACTCATTTTAACACTTAAAAAACCCTAAACAAACCAGCCAAAGCAAAGCAAACCAAAACAAACCAAAACCAAAAGACAACCTTGCCACTATTTATAGCTCTCCTCAGACTACAATGTTTCTGAAATATACTGAACTTCCACTGCCACTTGCAACAACTTGAAAACAGGATTATTTAATTTGCTGGAAAGTAGAATACAATACTGAAGCCAAATAAATCATCAATTAATCAATTAGTAAATAAACAATTGTGGGAGTGAAATGTGTGGAAAGTAAAAGTTTGCTACCTTTCCCCATCAGCAAATTCTTCCTAGAAACACATACTAACTCGTCTTTTATCATCAGCTATCAAAACAAGCAAGCATGTGAAATGACCTCATCCATGAAATTAACTTTATTCCAGCACTACACAGGGGCATTTATAGAATACAATTTTTGTGATCTTTTGTCTTTCTAGTATTGAATAAATGAAGATGATAGCCTTTTAGTATGAAGCCTTCCTGTGCTTTTCAGTCCTTCTTTCAAAGACTTGTATTGTATAAATTATAATAGGGAGGTAACTGAGAACCATGGTTTCTTATTAAACTGTCAGTTCCGAGAGAAATTTGAACTTCAAAAATTCCTTTCTTCTGTGTTTATTGTATATGTGAATCAAAAAAAGAACTGTCTGGGAACAAGTAGTCTTTGAAAAAGTCAGCATGAATTCCCTCTTAACACACAAGCCACCCACCCAACATTAGAAACCTAGGAAAAGATTAATAGATAGATATTGTACCTTTATATCCTTCAGTTTTTCTATAGAGGATCTAAATTTTAAAAATAGATTTTGAAATAAATATGCTAAGAAGAGAAAATATCATCTGTGAAAAAGGTATCTTCATAGAGTTACCATTTCACTATATTCACAGTAACAGTAACTGCTTAGCAACAGATTGAAGAGGATCTACATTAGATGACGCATGCATGAGCACCACCAACTAAATAATTAACATAAACAAAACAATCTCACTATCATTATCACTACTGCACAGAAAATGGATGTTTCTGCTTGATTATCACCAATAAAAAGGTTGGATTTATTTAAATAGTTAGTTATTTAGTCTTTTAAGAGTGAAGGACACTTGCTTTGAGAGTGCAGAGTGCTGTAGTCTATGCAGTGCATTTCCTACCAGCGATATGCCACTAGTAAGACATAGCTGCTGCTATGACTTCTTGACACCAAATGAGAAATGATGTAATTTTACAGTGGCATGACTGGATACTTTAAAAGTTTCATTAACAAGCTGCTATTCTGAGGGCTCAGAACAGGAGAAAGTATCTGTTCAACAGGGATGCTGCCTTGTTTAACAGGAATTCATACTCGTCTACTCAATTAAAAACCTTTCCTTTCAGAGACAGAATTTCCTGTAATTTTTTGTGGATTTGTGCACATACAATAACTTAAGGACAGAGTAAAGGAATCAAGGCCATTATGAGAAATAATGTGGTCAAGAGTAATCTGTAACTTTCTCTTTGTCTCTGCTCTGCTGCAGAATATAGCTGCAGGTGTATTTGGCTAGGTTTTGTTTTTTACTCAAAAAGGGAGTGGCAGACTGTTAAGATCATGAAAGGGATTTTTAATTTTATTTCTTTATTTATTTATTAACACAATGCCTGCTGTATAACTTCTCAGATACAGTCTCCTCATCTTTGCAACCTATAAATGCTTCCCATCTCATCTTGGATGAGCACGAAACACTGTGACTTTTCTCTCGTGACTTCTAGCCAATGAATTTGCAGCATTTCTGTTTCTCTTGACTTATATTTTAGTAGTGTGATTGCAAAGTAATAAAAAGCACCCTCCATTTAGACATGCATAAACTAAAGTGGGAAATAAAATTCATGCACCTCCCTATTAAGTGAAGTCAGCAGCTGACAGCAAATGATCCTGAGTACACCACAAAGCTCATTTGTAAATGTGTGATTATATAGGGCCTAGAACAACGCTGTGATGTACCTCTTCCCACGTTAAATATCTATACGTAAAGAAAATTACTTGAGTTGGTTGCTAATGAAAAGTTGCATCAGACATACTGGGTGGCCATATTTCCAGTCTTTTTATTTTGATGTCCTGTTCTCCACCCCATTTGCCATTTGTAATTCCTGATAATTTTTTTTTTCTTTTCTACATAATTGCACTTTTTAAATGACTTAATGTTCTATTGTTCTTTCCTGGAAAGTATAAAATGTAAAAGATGTCTGGATCAGACTTTTTAAAATTGGCTTTACTGTTTTCCTCAAGAAAGAGGAGATGAAGTCTGGCATTTTTCATTTGGACACAGTGTATTTTTATTGAAAGGGAAAGATAATGGCTTTGGCAGCTCCTTTTTAATCCAATCTACTGCTTAGTGTCCTCAAAAAGAAAATTAGAGAACATGCCCACGGTTGGCATTTTGTGATAGGGTCTATTTTTCTTCTATTGAGGATGGAGACACTGACTGGCATTTCTCAATTAGGTCCTCTTTTTTTTTTCCCCTATTGATAATGAATTCTTTTATGTGGCTTTCACTTTAAAGTACTCTATAACATGGGCTGCTGAATACAGTAAGCCTGATAATTAACTAAGATGATAATGTGAATAGCTATTTGGTATAATTTCATAGTATTTCCTGTAAGTGCAAATGGCACCATCCTTTGTTCTAATACACATATCTGGGAAATTGGGATTTATTTGTATAACATTCAATAAAATCATTCCTTTGCTGTAACATATACCATTATAACAAATGCCTATGTTTTCCTATTATTTAGTAGCTAATTTTACAGGCAGTTAAATGACACTAAACAGATTAATCAACTTCAATGTGAATCAATATACTTGTTTTCACTGTGTTTTATTTTGAAGCAAAGTATGTCAACTTCACATGTCCATATAGTAAAATATCTAGTAGTCATTTGTATCAGTGGCCATTATTCAATTAACTCACTTGTCATGTATAATCAATCTCCATTAATTTGGTTGGGGTGTTCATTAACCAGATTAGGCATGTGCATACACACAAATCAATTGTCTTTTAAATAGGAAAGTTAGGGGAAGCACTTGCTGCACTGAATGTGTCTTTCAGTAGAAATAGGAGGAATACAGAAGTTACTGTTAGGCTGAGAGTTTGAAAGTTCAAACCAGTTTTTTACTTCCTGCAAGATCTCTTTGATATATTTATGCAAATGTCCTAATATATCTCACAGAGTGACAGAATCACAGTATCATAGAATGTTAAGTTTTGGAAGAGACCTAGAAAGATTATCTAGTCCAACCCTCATGACAGAGCAGGATCACCTTGAGTAGGTCACACAGGAATGCATCCAGGTGGGTTTTGAATGTCTCCAGAGGAGGATACCCTATAACCTCTCTAGGCAGCCCATTTCAATGTTCTGTCACCCTCTCAGTGAAAAAGTTTTCCCTTATGTTCATGTGGAATCTCCTATGCTCCTGCTTGAACCAATTGCCCCTTGTTCTATCGTTGAACACGTATGTTACAACTTATTCTTGCTTTACAGTGTATTTTGATCTAACGGTATTAAGGATGCCAAAATAACAAAAAAAGTTCCGAATAAACAAACTTTGAGGGAACTTTGCTCTGAAGTCAATGTTTGCAAACCCTAAACCATGAACTTCTATTTTTTTATTCACTTTAAAGCCTAGACAGTTCTTACTTCTCTCAGCAGTGACTTTTATTGGCATATTCAATGGTTCAAAAAGTTTCCAAGTAATTAAAATCATCTTATGATGACCATGCAACAAAATTGTATGTCTCATAAAACAAATGTATAGTTTTTGCCTAAGAATCTCTCACTTAGATAATTCTATGTTACAAATGCAGAACAATTCCACTATCCAGCTCCCAGTAATGCACGCTTGGAGCTTTCAATTACTGCATCTTTCTTCATAGCCATTACAGTCACTAGAAGATTAAGGTAGGCTTGAGACCTTGTGATGTCTTTGTGCTTTCATTCACTTGACAAAGCAAGTGAACTACTTCCCAATTTACCATACAACTGAGGTGAAAACTAAGATCATAGAATCAGTTAGGGTTGGAAGGGACCAGAAGAATTGTCTAGTTCCAATCCCCCTGCACAGGGGGCTTTTAAGAATTCCTATATCTCGAGATCAGATTTAAACTGAGAACTAAGATCATAGAATCATAGAATCATAGAATCAGTTAGGGTTGGAAGGCACCAGAAGAATCATCTAGTTCCAACCCCCCTGCGTGGGGGGCTTTTAATAATCCCTATATCTCAAGATCAGATTTAAACACAGAGTCTGTGTCTTTGGCAGAAAATCTTCTGGCTTGAAATGGCCAGTAGTCGATTATACCTCATATTTGGGTTATACCTTAAAGTTGCTATGAAAAGTTTGTCTTTTCATAGCAAACATATGTTATGTGACATATTTGCCATGGTTTAGGCCTGATTGGCAACTGAGTCCCATGCATTCTGCTCCATCCATCAGATGGGAAGGAGAATTGGGATAAAAAAAGGCAAAATTCTATGGGCTGAGTGTTTAACAGTACAACACAAAGAGAGAAGACACATAGCAATAACAGTAACAATAATGATGATGGTGATGATGATGATAGTGATGATGATGATGAAGAGTGGTATAAAAGTCAATGTGGTCATGCAGTTGCTTAGCTCTGAACTACCAGTGTGCTCCAAAACCCTTGGTCTCTGCTCTGGGCCAAACTTACACTCACACAGTGGGCATGAAATCATTATGGTATTGAATATTCCACTGCCTGCTTTGGTTGGATATCCTTGGTGTGGCTCCTCCCAGCCTCTTGTGCAAAATTAACCCTGTCCTATGTGAAACTAGAACTGTCAAAACATCCTCTGTGGATAGATGGTCTGTGATCAGTATGAAGATTTGTCTAAGCAAAGACTAATCACACTAGAATAAAGTTTGTAAATGTTTTTTTTTTTTTTAAATTAAGAATCTAATCCTCCAGTAAATGATTAGCAACAAAANATATAATCCCCCAGAAAAAAATAAAAAAAAAAAAAAAAAAAAAAAAAAAAAAAGTTCATAAAAATAAGTAACAAAACATCAGAGTTAAGCTACTTAACTTAGTGTACTTATAGGCAGAAAGTATTTTGAAGCTTATGCATACTCTTTACAATGTGAACACGTTTTGGAGTAGCATCTGAAGAACACTTCAGGAGACAAGGTGAAGGATAACCCTCAAGGGCAGAGTTGCAAGCTCTTTTAAGACAAAGTAGAAATGCCAATCAAAGTGCAGATGATTTTTCTCCTGAGAGGTGATTATTTTTTCATAGATCCGTTCTTAGAAGGATGGCTTAAATATATCAACTAAACTTGATAGCTGTGTTGTAATGGTAGGAACTAAAAGAAAACATATTTGAGTCATAAACTTTTCTCAGGCAATAAAAACACATTTTCTTTGCCATATTAAAAAAAAAAATAAAATCAACAAACCAGCAACTTTTCCCTTTCCCTGTGAGCTGAAACAAACTAACTTTAAATGCCTGATGAACCATAACTTAATGTCATATCTCCACTCTCTCTGACTGTGTCTGAGGCAGGGCTTTTTTTAAGCTGTGTGAAAATATTAAACCACCTCATGTTTACTTATATAAATGCAGACCTAAAAAGACAAAAAAAGAATTGATCAGAATTCTCAGGTATATTTATACAAGTTATGGAGTAATGTTATTTAAATAACTGCTAGATGGGGAGGAATTATATTCAATTTCTTTTAAATTATTTTTTATTAATTGGTTATTTGCCTTTAAGGTTTTTTTAATTTCTACTCTTTAAAGTATGATTTTTAAGGAAAACATTAGTAAAAAACACAGAGATGTCTTCTGTTCATCAGTTTACAGTGGTATCAAACTCCTTGGTTTATCACAGTGTAACTAATTGTACTTTAGTAAACAACTTTGAATACAATTAAAAAAAAATGACTAGACTCCATTAAAGAAGTTAAAATTAGCAGGGTCTAGTTTTCTCATTAGAGACAGTTAGAATTTTGAACACAAATAAGTATTGCTTTAATAATTATTCCTAGTTTTCTAAGGCAATCAAACAAACAAACCAAAACAAGAAAAAAAAACCCCACAACCAAAAAACCACAACCAACCACCCACCCAAAACCCAAACGAACAGCAAACCAAGCAAACCAGAAGAAAACTCCAAAGGCTGTGTTATATGTTGGACAGGTCAGGCAAGTAGAAATTTTGCTCTGTCTACGATACCTTAATTTTCATAGTCATAAGCTGGTTGCGACCTATGTAGATGGAAGTAGTCTGGATTTCTATACAGAGATATAATTCAGAGAAATAGCTTTAAACTTTGACAAATGTAATCCTAAGGAAGCTTCAGAAAACAGATATTTGCTTGCTTTTAAAAGTAGCCTTTATTTTTTCTAAAAATGTTACTCTACATCAAATTGTTAACATAAAATTATACTTGCCCACTGCTGTGGCATTTACTCTTACACCTATCATAGAATCATAGAATGGTAAGGTTGGAAGGGACCTCAAGGATCATCTAGTTCCAACACCCTGCCATAGGCAGGGACACCTCCCACCAGTACAACTCACTCAAGGCCTCATCCAATCTGGCCTTGAACACATCCAGGGAGGGAGCAGCCACAACCTCCCTGGGCAACCTGTTCCAGTGCCTCNCTCCTGTTGCCTCCCTTCATAGTTGCCTCCCTCTATACTATGAGTATTTACACAATCCACGCTGTTAGTAACAATTTATAAAGCCACCAAAGAGCCTCTCCATAGACAGAATCTGTAAGAGTCACAATAGCCACGAAAAAAAAAAAAAGTTTGTTTAAAGAAAACCTGTGCTAAAGAAATATGCCTCAAGAAAAATTTCTTGACAAAAGGGCTCCTAGCCGCTACCTCTCTAAAATAAACCTTCAGCTACCACTGCCTTTGTACTTCAGGGAAGCTTTTATAATCACAGGAAAACAAGATAGCTCACAGTTTACTAACCTCTTACATGAATTCAGAAAAATTCCTGAGGATCTTGCAGGCTCATATTAGGGCCAGGTTTTTAAAGATGTACAGGTACTGAACACCCCGAGGAACTTCACATAGGAATACCTATGCTTTATGTCACTCCCCTGATATTCAGATCCACAGACAGGCTAAAATAAAAATTAAAAAAAAAACCAACATAAATATATAAGAAAGAAAGAAGAAGAGAAAAATATATCTATAAACAGACTTCAGAAGCTAAAAAGCCAAACTAATCTCATAACCAGTAAGACATCTGACTGCTCAGGAGCATTTAGCTCTTCTGAAACTGGATGTTTAAATCATTCTCTTCATCATCTCCAAGGGAAAAGCCCTTCTGCTAGTTCAGATCTTGGAAATCTGACTTGAAATGCTGACAGCTGCCTTTCAGATTTTCGTTTTACACACACCTCCTAGGAAATTATTTCAGATTAGGTATGCAGCTAATACTGACATTCTACTACTAAGGCTACTGCAGTAAATGTAAATTAATATCAAATGGAATAAGGTTTCCCATATCTGGTGACTCTGTTAATATCTGACCTGTTAATATCTGACTACTTTTTTTTATGTTGAGCCCCTGCAAGAACTCCCTGCTCAGCCACCCTGGTTGTCTTCCCTGACTGTTTTGCAACACATGGGGACAGCCTGCCCCTGCACCTCTAAGACTTTTGTCTTGAAGGACATCCAGCTGTCCTAGACTCCTTTGCCCTTCAGGACTGCCTCCCAATGGACACTCATAACCAGTGTCCTGAACAGTCTGAAGTCTGCCCTCCAGAAGTCCATGGGATGGGTTTTACTGACGCCCCTCCTTACTTCACCAAGAAGCAAAAATTTGCCAGCTCATTTAGCAGCTGTTTCAGGAAGTTCTCTTTCACACACTCCAGGAACCTCTTAGAATATTTCTTCTTGGCTGTGTTGTATTTCCAGCAGATGTCCTTTAAATTAATGTCCCCCATGAGAACAAGGACTGGTGATTTGGAGACTTCTCCCAGTTGCTTGTAGAATGTCTCATCAACCTCCTCATCCTGGTTGGGTGGTCTGCAACAGATTCCCAGCAGGATATCTGCCCTGTTGGCCTTTCCCCTGATCCTTACCCATAAGCACTTGACCTCATCGTTGCAGTTGTCAGGTCTGACACAACCTAAATACTTCTTAATATATGTTGCCGTGGCACCATCTCTCCTTTCCTGCCTAACTCTTCTGAAGAGCTTGTAACCATTTATGGCAATGCTCCAGTTCTGACAGTCATCCCACTACATTTCTGTGATGACAGCTATGTCATGCCTATCCTGTTGCACAGTGGCTTCTAGTTCCTCCTCCTTGTTGCCAATGCTGTGTGCATTGGTATAGATGCACTTGATCTGTTATATCGATTTCACCCCTGACAAGGGCATGCAACTCCTAGGCTCATCTCTAGTAAGGTCTCTTTTATCCCCTTCCCATTTCTAACCTAGTTTAAAGCTGTATCAATGAGCCTTGCAACTCACGTGCAAGAATGCTTCTCCCCTTTTGAGACAGCTGAACTCTGTCCTCAGCAGGCCTGGTGCTGCATAAAAGTTCCCATGATCAGAGAAACCAAAATTCTGCTTGTGGCACCAGCCCCTGAGCCACATGTTAACCAACTGTGTTTTCCTATTCCGTTCATGCAGTCTTCCCTGCCACTTCATTTCCTTTGTCCAACATTTTTTCCCTAGTATTGAAATGGATAAACATTTGAAGCAATGGAAATAAAAAAGGACACTTTATTCCTAGTTTTCTGAAACCAACAGAAATAGTCAACATTTGTGGTAGTTTATATGACCTTTTCGCACTGTTTTCACTGACACCGGTGGAAATAGCATAGCAAGTAAATACACTGCTGTTGATCTGGAACACCAGTGATGTCAATGTTTCTGGTTATCAAGAACACAAAGAATGTCCTTGACACTTAAGGCTATAAGAAATGAGGGTTTTTTGAGTGATTTCAGTTCCTTGCTTCATTCTTTACCAGGGCATTATTAAAACTGAAAGCTTCACAATTTCCTCATTCAAAGACCTTTTCAATAGTTAAGAATATGCTTTCAAACCATAACTGCATCAGTATGTGTGGTTGTGCCTTTGTCAAGAAAATATATACACATTTTGTTTGTGATGCTGTCTAAAATCTTGACAGCTAAAGGATTCATATTTGGAAGTGTAGTTTCATTTCTGCTGTTAGTTGCAAGTGAGTAAAAGCCTCTCTTTTATAGGTTGGATCCAGTGCCACATTGATTATGCAAATAGCCTTTGTGAATGCCTCAGGCATACGCTGCTGAAATTGGAAGGTAAGTATCTCAGAAGGCAGGCTTGAATTTTGAAGCCAATGAGTTGCTCTTATATTCCTGCATTAGTAAATTACAAGCTCCTGAGAAGTCAGCACCCTTTCTCCCCCAAAGAGATGTAAGTGGCTCAAAATGTCTTAAATACAATTGTGCTTCGTAAGACAGGCTTGTTTGCAGTGCTCGTATCGTAAGCTGGCACTAGTAATTTGAAAACTCTTTTTCCCTAAGGAAAAAAATAATATTTTTTTTTTCATTTAAAAAAATAAAATAAAAGCAAATAAAGCTGACATTGTTGAAGAAAACATAATGAAAAATAATAAAATATTTGTCTTGAACACTGCTACTCCTCGTTACCCTAATACTAGCCCACTTTTCCATTTCAAAAAATAAAAAGGAAGATCAGAGAATTTGGGGAAAAAAAACTAGGGAAAGATAAAAATTTTAAAATGCTTTTAAAAAGAGGTGCTTCTGGTCAGCTGTGATGATGATGCCATCCAAGTTCTTGCTGCTACAACGGAACACCTCTTGATTTACTAACGGACTTTCAGAAATGTAAGGCTTAGAAGGTAATCCTTTTGGACATCAAATGAAGGCTATGTCAAAAAGTCCTGAGAGAACTTTAGGGACAAAACAACAATTAAATATAAATAGGAGTTTAAAAATTATAAATTTTCCTAAAGGAAAAGCAGGTTGTATCTTTACAAACTCAAAGGCAGAAAATCACTGAGTGGAATTTAGAAACTAAACAAACAGACTTCAAATAACTGATCAGAATCAAAAGAATCCACAGAGCCCTGACACAGTGGACTTTCTCTCAGACACTGAAAATGCACTTTAACACTCAAACCAGCATACAGTACCCTGGAAAAAGGAGAGGTTTGCTAGAACAATGTCCTTCTCTGCTTCTCTCTTCTGCATGTAAAAGAGTAGGGTTTTGTTGTTGTTTTTGTTTGGTTTTCTTTTTTATTTGGTTGAGGGTTTTTTTTTGAGGCTTTGCAAAGGGAACTGAAAAATAGGTATGGACTATTTGTATCAGAGATCATTATTTTCAGTGTCTAGTTTGATAAAAAAAAGCTGATTTACTTGCATACACCTCAGTTCAGCAAAACCTAAGGAAAAATATTTTAGATTAATTTCTTGTTAAAGAAAAATCAGGAAACCAAATCTCCCTAAATTGAACTAGGGTTGCATAATACTGCTAAGTATTATGACCAAAACAATGTCTTATCCTAATCAAGAATCCTGAAGAAATATTGGAACTCCAGAATAGATGTGTGTTGAAACTTCACCACTCAGGATTTTTTTAGAAAACATTCCAGATATAGGAAAATGCTTATAACATGTAACCCTTTTATATCAGGGAGCTGGAAGAATTTAAGAGTATATTTATCTGTCTTGTACTGCCTTCCTCAATGGGAAAGATTTTTTATCAGATTCATTTAAAACGCAGGGAGGGGTGAGGGAGGTTTGAAGAAAAAGTGATAATGTAGAAGTCATCAGGGTCATTAGCATAAGGGAAAGAAGTACAAAAGTTGCTTTGGTTTTCTTACATTGCTTTTATTGTTTTCTAATATAGCCCTTCCTGAAAACAGATTATTTTTCTCTTCTTTCTCTCTTCATCCACTCCATCTTCCCAATCAAAACCACATTTTGGTTCTCTTCACATCATGGAGTACCAAAATGTAAGTATAAATACATTCTGCAGCTACTCTCCTCTTATTCCTCACTCAGCTTATCAAATATCTGATTGCTAGTATTTTATTAATAAACTAATACAACTACATTAGAAGTACAGAATCTTCTTTCCTCGTATTCATTCCTCTCCCCACTTTCCTGGATCTGAATTTCCTTTTCACCAAGGAAATCTGGGGCAACTAATAAGAGATGTTGATGATTTATCTGTTTTAAAAAATCATAGAATCATAGAATGGTAAGGTTGGAAGGGACCTCAAGGATCATCTAGTTCCAACACCTCCCACTAGTACAGGTCACTCAAGGCCTCGTCCAATCTGGCCTTGAACACCTCCAGTGAGGGAGCAGCCACAAACCTCCCTGGGCAACCTGTGCCAATGCCTCACCACCCTCACTGCAAAGAACTTCCTCCCAACATCTGTTCCAGTGTCTCACCAAAATCTCTCTTAACATGCCATTGCCTGAACTGTAAGTTCACTGCTGTATACCTCTTAGGATTAAATATTAGGTTGTTTAATGCCTCTGTTATGTGTTATTAAATGTCATGTAATTATGAAGCAGGCAAAGGTCAAAGGAGTATTTTTACATACACTGATTTTACATTGACTGCAGAAGACTGGTCTCATAAACTGGAAAGGGATGTAGGGGACAAACTCTAGTCTGCTAGAACATTTTAAAATAGACAAAGTGTCCGTTATTGCACAGTAAACAAACAGTGGGCACTCTTTCAAATAATTCAGTGTTTTCTACTTAGCAGTTAAGCAAGATTAAAATTACTTTTAAAAGTGCATATGAATGAATATGATAACCTTGCAGCATTTTGCTGATGCCTGTAAAGTTCCAAAAAAGTTGAAAAATACGATTTAGGTGATGTTCTAGTAATTCTAGTAAATTACATTAAGGCTGCAGGGTGAATATATTAAGAATTAGAAGCAGATATAAGGAGAATGATAGAATTTTATTGTATTATTTTAAAATGCATTCAATAAATTTCTCAGGTTTATGTTAGTATAATCATACAGTTATGTTAAAGATTTCCAGAAGGGTTTAGCAGTCCCTGCACACTACTTTATAGTGTATGTAACTGTAATTCAAGTAAGTTTTGGGATCTTTTGTAGAAGAAGTATTTCACTCCCTAGGTAAGGGAGTGTCACTTACACTGGAAAGCTGCAAGAGATATAAAGGTTACGTGTGATATAAAACACTTCCTTTCATTAAAGATTCATAAAGGTCCTCAGAATATAAGAAATTTCAACTGGTTCTTAATTTAGTGGAATGTCAAACTAGGTAACTGTTCATTGAGAAATTAGTATCCTATGAGCCGCATCACAAACTAACTGTAAGCCAGCTAGGTCAAGAAGTGACTAGACTCTGTAACGATGCCAACCCTATTGAGTATGAAATATTCTATGAAAATCTGGGTATTTTCCATGCCCCATTACCCACTGGGATTAAATCCAAACCTTTTGAAATATTTCACAAAATAGATGACAGCAATAAGGCTTAAATCAGAATAACTAAACTGTTAATCGCTTCAGATGTGGAAACTCCAGGTGAATTTCCAGCTGTACTTCATCATGCGGTATGTTACAAGATATTCTGAGATGAATTATTTCTCAGCATTTCCAGCTGGAACAGTTCCACTTCATATCAATAATTAAAGGCTTATTGGAGAAAAGACTTGAACTACTAACTTCCTTTTTTCAAGTGAGTGTCTTGATGTTGGCTGTTGAATGCTGCATTCTTTGGACAGTTACCAAAGATGGAATAGCACCAGGAAGAGTTGTTAAAGTGTTACTCATACTGCCTCTCTCCAATGCTCTGGTAAAGCAAAACACACTCTTTTGGCCATGCATGATTGTTCTTCTCTGGTCAGTGAAAGTTCAAAATAATTACAAATTTCAGAAACAAAACATCAGCTGTGCTTTGAAATTCTGAAAGGTTGAGATTTCTACCTTGAAAACTCACATGTATCTATGATATTTTACAGACTAAACATGTTACTCTACTAAGATGGAAAACCTATTCATGGAAAATTCTTTTCTAGACTCAAACTAAAAGCCTGAGAAAGGTAATTTTCTTTTGCAAGCAACTAAATAGAAAACATTACTATTATATTATAAAATATACTTGCTAGAAAACACTAAACACTTAAGGGCTGAATAGGATCTCTCTCCATGCTCAGATCAACCTGGCTGTACAGAAGCCCTTGGAATTCACCTCTGAATTTGGTCTGAGATTGAAGGTATTAAGTGTTTGGAAGAAAATAGTGGCCTATAGCAGGAAACCTTAGAAGAAGATAAACAGCAGGAGGCTTTTGACAGCAAATCAAGAAATGGCAAAAATAAAGCTAGAAACAACAGGTTGAGAAAGTTAGATGGTAGGAGACTTTTAACAGGAATCACAAATAGTAGTGAGACAAAAATAAGCCAGAAAAACAACTGCTGGAAAAGTAAAGCAGCGGGAGGTGTAACAACAAAACAGGAGCAAAACAAGAATAAGGGAGGGAAACAGAAACTGAAGGAAGTTAACTACTAAAAGATTTCAGACAATGAAAAGTGGCAGCTATATCCAAGTAAGCCAGAGGGGACAAACAAACAAACAAACAAACAAAAAATGACAGCTAGAAGAAGATAAGGAAAATCATGGGAAATAAATGAAACAAGGGTTTTCTAGAAGGAAAAAAAAAAATCAGGTCCTTTGGCATACAATACAGATATAAATTCTGTCAGCCTCAGATAATGACAGAGAAGAAAATACTACACAGAATGGCTTTTGTAGAAATGTCACTTTCAGAAGATAATACTTTATAACAGTTTCCAAGGTTACAGGTGGAAAAAATGACGACATATACATAATGTTTGTTTCATTTCTTCAGAAGATCCCCACTCCACATGTGACTGGACTTTTAAGAAAAAAACATGTTCCTTGTGCTCTACAGTGATTTCACAGAAGACCAATGAGCTGGGAAAGCTCATTAACTTCCACTGTACACATCAAAAAAGAGTTGTCATGAGAAAAACCAGCATGGGTCCAAACATGATAGTGTGTTGGAAGAACAGGCAGTGGAAACCCAGACATAGCATCAAAACCAGGAAAATGAAGGAATCAGATTCAGAATAAAAAGTGGAAGCTATGAATTTGATTCCTTACTTATTTTGGAAAGAGAAAAATGACTACACCAAAACTGCAGCTTGAGGAATGTAGGACATGAGTGTAGCAGGATCTAGTCACAACTAGTAGTCACAGTTACTGAAAGAACAATCTAAATCCATTTACCTGAAGATGAGTTTTGTCATAATTAATCTAAATTTTGTGGTTTGTCATGGGTTTGAAGAGCCTACAGAGTGAAACTCTCAAATGAATTGGAGTAAAAAAACCGGAATTATATTTGGAGAGAGTTACAGATAGAAATTACAAAGCAGGTACAGAATCCATAAACGAACCCCTTGAATTTTTCCCCAACCCGAAACTAAATCTACAATCCCCAGTGCTCCAGTCCTCCCCCCCCGCATGCCTCTGCCATCCAAGAGGCCTAAGCACAGCCTCTGGAGGCCCCAAACCAGGCCTATCCTTACATGTTTGTCCTGACAACGCAGCTCCTGCCCAGCACAAGGCTGGAGGGGCAGGAAAGGAGAACAAACTGGCCTTGCTGTGAGCTTATGAAGAGATGGCAGAATTAAGGGATTGAATAACAATCTTCCAGTCCCTAGAGGACTTTGTTTTTAACCCTATAGTTCCCAACCTGGGACATGGTTGTTGCTTAAAATGTTCTGCATATGTGGGAAAAGTGCAGAATGATACTCACATTTCTCTTTCTGGAAAGGATATGTGGGTTGTATATGTTAACAGGTATTGATGCTCATGCACAACCAGCCTGGCAATGGTGTGATGACGGGCTGCACCCTCACCCAGTCAGTTCGCAGAAAACACCAAGGTAGGTGGGAGTGTTGAGCAGTTTGAGGGTAAGAGGGCTCTGCAGAGGGATATGCACAAACTGAATCCATGGGCCAAGACCAGTAATATGAGGTTCTACAAAGCCAGGTGCTGAGTCCTACACAACAACCTTACGCAATGCTACAGGCTTGGGGAACAGTGGTTGGAAAGGTGCCTACTCAAAAAGGAACTGAAGGTCTTGGTCAACAAGCAGCACTATACCCAGGTAGTCAAGAAGGCCCACAGCATACTGACTTACATCAAAAGCAGCATGACCAGAAGGACTAAGAAAGTGACTGTCCTCCCATGCTAAGAACTGGTGAGGCTGCACTTCAGATGCTGTGTTCGGTTTTGGGCCCTCACTACAAGAACAACATTCAGGTGCTGGAGCATGTCCTAAGAAGAGTGGTGAAGGGTCTATCCTATGAGAATATTTAGTCTGGAGAAGAGAAGGCTGAGGGGAGACCTTATTTCTCTCTAAAAGTACCTAAAAGAAAGGTGGATGTCAATCTCTTCTTCCAATTAACAAGCGAAAGGACAAGAGGAAATGTCCTTGAGTTGCATATGGGGAGGTTTAGATTGGATATTAGGAAAACTTTCTTCAATGAAATAGTT
>VWZE01015884.1:0-11547 GCA_013396675.1 Eubucco bourcierii
TTACCATTCTATGATTCTATGATTCTATGAAATTCTAAAATATATATTTATCAAAGAAATCCTAAAACACTGTTTCAAGAGGACTAGTATACACATTACTTCTTCATTACCTCCAAAGCTATAACACACCAAACTTCGTTTTACTCATACGATAATGAGACTAATATTTATATTTGTGAGAGTGTGAATTAATTCTGAATTAAAAAAAAAAATATCAAAATGCAGAATAAACAATCCAAGACAGTATCTCGTCTGCTTCATCTTAATGTTGCCCCTGCAATCTTGAAAGAATTGGTAGATGGATACATTGAATAGTTCAGATGTTTAATTCACTCTTGATATACACTGATCTTTAGTAATTTTTCCTCCGTGTTCCAATAAAGAAGATATCCCTTCAGGAGTGGCCGGATGTGCCCTTTTCCCTCACTGCAGTTAAAACAAAACAAAAAACACCCAAACCCCAAACACCTTCCCCCCCCACCAAAAAAAAACCCAACCCCAAAACCAACAAAAAAACCCCCCAAAACTCCACCGAAAAAACTACCCAACCAACCAACAAACAAATGAAAAAAAAGGAACCACAGGTTTCTGTTTACTCAATAAAGAACAGTTGCTCTTATGGGGGCTTTCAACCTTCAGACATAAACAAATACTGGAGTCTTAAACAGCACATTCTGAAATAAATATTATTCATTTCCTACCAGACTTAAAATAGAATTGTTTAATGGATTAGCTAGAAGCATTTACTTCTAGAAAAGATCAAAACTTTGATCTAAGATTAATAACATAAAATAACCTATTTGCTTTTACAAATACATTTTTAGTCTGTTCTTGCAGACCATTTATTTTTTATTTTTAAACTGTATGGCTTCACCTAGCGCATTGCTTATAAACACAGAATTTCTCCCAACCTCTTGTTCTTTCATCTGCCGTAGCTTAGCTTGTGTAATCAGTGTCAACATGTGCCAACACATTTATAACACTAACATTACTGCAAATAAAGGGAAAAAAGACACAACTGAAAATCACACCGTTGGATTGTTCATTGCAGCTATAGCTACCTTGTGAAGAAGTGTTGTGAGAAAACAATTGTGCAACCTTAGGTTATGAAAGCAGCATGACTACCTTGCCCAGATTCGTGTGTCTGTTTCTCCACATGCCAGTGTGTTTTTCTGTAGGTGCATGTGCTGTTGTTTAACCCTGTCTGGCAACCAAGACACGTACATCTGCTTTCCAGCTTCTTTGCTCCCTGCCAGTCAGATGGGGGAGAGAATTGGAAAAGTTAAAGTGAGAAAACACATGTGTGGAGATAAAGACACAGGCAAAGGAAGTTTCATGTAAACATGAGGAGGAGTTTTTTCACTGTGACGGTGACAGAATATTGGAACAGGCTGTCCAAGGGAGTTGTGGAGTTTCCCCCTTTGGAGATACATAAGACCTGCCTGGATGCATTCCTGTGTGATGTGGTACAGGTGATCCTGCTTTGACAGTGGGGTTGAACTGGATGACCTCTCAAGGGCCCTTCCAGCCCCTGATATTCTGTGATTCTGTAAAGCAAAAACTGAACAAACGAAAAAAGTAATTAATTCAGGGATTTCCGTCAGCAGACAGGTGTCTGTCCATCTCCAGGAAAGCATGGCTCAATCACATGTAATAGTTACTGGGGAAAAAACCCACCATCACTCTTCCCCCAGATTTTATTGTTGATCTTGATGCAATACATACATCTCTGATCATCTGTGGTGGATTGTCCCATCTGTGTCCCTTTCCACCTGTTCTCCTCCAGCCTAGCCAGATGGTGTCATGTGGGAAGCAGAAAAGTCCTTGACTCTGTGTAAGCGCTGATCAACAGTAACAAAATCACCCCCATGTTATTAACACTGTTCTCAGCACAAATGTGAAACAGAGCCTTGTACTAGATGCTATGAAGACAACTATCTTACCTCAACCAGAACCAGTGTGGCATCCTAATGTAGTACATTTGTTTACATTGTGGCACGGAAGTCAGTTTTAAGAAGAAGGAAAAAAAAAAAAAAAAAAAAAAAAAAAAAAAAATTTTTGGGGCTTTAAAGGTTTNGCAAGGTAAATTAGGAGGATCGGCCAAGGGGGTTAGAAGAAAAATGGTTAGTGAGGATTAATCAGCAGAGGAGCCAGAGCCCAGAAGCTGCTAGATCCCACCAGCAGCTCCTGTTCCAGCAAGTGACAGAGAGAGACTGACTTATCTATTGTTTTGGTTAGTGTTCCCAAACAATTCTCCAGCAAGTGTATGAGTGAAGTAGACATCATGATATTTTCCTTTCACAACCTATAGTGTAATTTTGTCTATTAAAATATTCTAATTAGCCTCAAACCACCACAGGGGCTTCCACCACCTCCCTGGCCAACCTGTTCCAGGGTCTCACCACTCTTACGGTACAGAACTTCCTACCATCTAGACTGAATCTATCAATTTCTCACTTTGTTCCAAACCCCCTAGTCCTATCACTACCTGACATCCTAACAAGTCCCTCCCCAGCTTTCTTGTAAGCCCCCTTGAGACACTGAAAGGTCACAATAAGGTCACCTTGGAGCCTTCTCATCTCCAGACTGAACAGCCCCAACTCCCTCGGTCTCTTGTCATAGGAGAGGATTCCAGTCCTCTGATTATCCTCGTGGCCCTTTTCTGGACATGCTCCAGCACATATATATCTTTCTTGTAAAAAAGGTTGCAGAACTGGGCACAGCACTCCAAGTGGAGTCTCATCAGAGTGGAGCAGAGGGGGAGGATCACTTCCTTCAACGTGCTGGCCACATTTCTCTTGATGCAGCCCAGGATACAGTTTGCTTTCTGGGCTGCAAGAACACACTGATGGTTCATACTGAGCTTCTCATCCACCAGCCCCCCAAAGTCCTTCTCAGGGCTCCTCTTCAACCACTCACTGCTCTGTCTATATTGGTGCTCGGGATTGCCTTGACTCAGATGCAGGACCTTGCACTTGGTCTTGTTGAATTCTTAAGGTTACCATGGGCTCACCACTCCAGCCTGTCAAGGCCCCTCTCGACAGATCCTTTGCCTCCAACATGTCCGCTCACCATGCAGTTTGATGTTGTCACAAACTTGCTGAGAGTGAACTCTATATCTCTGTCCATGGCACCGATGAGGATGTTGAATAAAACTGGTCCCAGGACTGATCCTTGAGGGCCTTTGCATGTCACTGGCCTCCACATGAATATGGACCCATTGACAGCCACTCTTTGGGTGAGGCCATCAAGTAAGTCCTTTATCCATCTAGTGGTCCATCCATCAAATTCATGTTTCTTTTAATCCTTTGGAATCATATGTATCACAGAATCATAGAAGGGTAAGGTTGGAAGGNCAGTTTAAACTCATTGCCCCTTGTCCTGTCGTTGCAGGACCTTGTAAATAATCCCTCCCCAGCCTTCCTGTAGGCCCCCTTCAGATACTGGAAGGCTACTATCAGGTCCCCTCAAAGCCTTCTCTTCTCCAGGCTGCCGAGCCCCAACTCTCTCAGCCTGTCCTCACAGAAGAGCTGCTCCAAGTCTCAGCCCAAAGAAACAGAAAGAGATTGCAAAGTAACTCTATGACCTACCACACACCTGGTTAATTTTTGAAGTGAAATCTGTTTCCTTAACATATCTCATGGCATATGGAGACAACTGAATTGTAGTATCTACTTAAGCCTGGATTCTACTCTCAGTTTTATAATTAAAATTATTATATCTGTTGGAATATTTATCCTGTGATAGAATCATTCACATTGGAAAAGACTCTGAAGATCATCAGGTCCAGCTATTAACCCTACTCTATCAAGTTCTTCACTAAACCATATAGCTTTTTGCCACATCTAAATGACCTCTAAACACATCCAGGGTTGGTCACTCAACCACCTCCATGGGCAGCCTGTTCCAATAATTGACTACTCTTTCATGAAAAAAAAAAAAAGAATTAAAAAAAAAAAAAAAGTCTAGCCTAAGCCTCTCTTGGTGCAGCTTGAGTCCATTTACTATTGTCCTATCACTAATTACCTGTCAGTTGAGACCAGTACCTACCTCTCTATATTGTCCTCTCTGCTGGTTGTAGAGGGTGATAAGGTCACTCCTCACACTCCTCTTCCTCAAACTAAACAGCTCCAGTTTCCTCAACCATTCCTCTTGAGACACAGAATCACAGAAATGTTTTGGTTGGAAGAACACACAACTCACAACAGGCACTTTTGACTCTTGTGTTTGTTAAGCTCATAGAAGCCTCAAAGACAAACNACACTATACACCAGTGTCCACCAAAGTTTTTACTGTTGTGGATCTGATGCCAAACCATCAGACTCACAGAGCTTAGCTTAACCATTCATCCCTTTCCTCCTTCTCATTAATGGCAGAGACCCTCTATTCCTGTTCAGAGTATTCACTGTCTGACTCTTGTGGTGCCAGACTAAGTGATTCTTCATCAGAATCAAGGGAAGATATCTCAGTCTGAGAGACTGATGATTGTCTTTTTACATTTCAACTGCAATTAAAGCAAAAACCTTCTTGGACAGATTCCTTCTTAGTAGCTGTCTTTCCCCTCAGTTTGCCTATATGAGCTTCTAGCTTGAAGACAGGCTTATCATCCTCCTTCTGCTCATGCAGGAAGAACCAGAGAGAGCTAGGCTACGTGTGCCTGGGATTCTTTTTCCCACTCTCTGTGGCTCCACATACAGTCTCTAACAGCAACAGTCCTCTTTCAGGACACAAGGAGGGAGATAGATCTTCAATATTTCAGAGCCAGAAAGATGTCCTTCCTACAGCTGGTGCATTCAAACCAGGGCACTAAAATCTTGTCAAGCTGTGTGGAAGCTGATGTTGCTGTATTTTGGACCATCTGCCTCCACGTGCCTCCTGTACTCAGATAGTCATTCAGATCTTTGAAGATCTTGTTGTCTAGAACATTGTAGGTGGCTTGCAGCACCACTAACTGTTGCAGATATTGGATGCACTTCTTAGTGGTAGTACACTTCTCTTGGTAATTTGCAAGGTCTTGCCTTCATGCTTCACAGGAGCTGCCTCCAGAGATGGTGAATTGTTACCTATTTTCCAATTTATCTGTCAATTCCTTGTTCCCAAGAGAGGGATCACAGCTGTTGAGCTTCTTCATGTTCTCATTTCTCACTGTTGGCCCCACTATGCCTGCACTGTAGCATCCAAGCAGCAATCTGCTCACCTATTTGGCAGCTGTAATCTTTCCACATGTCTTGAAGTTCTTACAAAGTCAGGGACTAGGCAGTTTTCTGCTCTTGAGTAATTTCTCCCTTCTTTCTCCCATTTCTTTAATGAAGGACTGGCTTAATGATTAGATTCTTCCTCATCTTTCTCACTCACTAATCAATGACATGGATCCATCAACCTCCATGTCCACTGCTTTTTTACTACTGGGATGATTACTGTAGTTGAAATTTTGGTCCTTGTCCCAACTATCAAGTTCTCAGTTGTGGTCTGGAACCCTGTCTCATGTCACTCTTAGAGGTGGTCTATATTCCTGTCTTTAGAACCATATTCTGATATTATTGAACTGTGGCACAGGACAAGACTCAAGACAGGGTCAGAAGCAGCTGGGTTTGAATGAGACAGGGAGAGCACCCTTCTGTCAGGAGGTATGTAAATTCACAAGGACTACTTGCTTGTTCAGGTATAAAATCCCAGCCTATGGGAGGTGATAAATACCCTGAGCATCTACCCAAATAGTTCAACACACCTTGCCATCCAGATAGCTGCCACATGGACAGTATATTTTGGTATCATTTCTCCTCAGAGTTGTCTCCTCTTATACCAGAATGACACCAGATTCCATACATCTGACAATAAGCTGTTAATAGCATTAAACAGATCATATAGGATTAATGAAAAACGACCATTGGACCATGCTGACCAGAACCAGCCACATCAATCCTGGATTAGAAGAGGGAGGTGTATTTCGCCATCCTCTCCACAAAGTGCTGGCTACCCCAGCACAGTAAGGGCATCAATGACAGCATGGAGCACACTGCTATTGTTTGCATTAGTGTTTCCAAGCTTGCCAAAATGAAGAGTTGAGCAGTGCAGGAAATAAACCCTGTGACCCACACAGAAGACTGACAATTGATAACTACTACAACTATAGTTCACTCAATTCAAAATGGTCATTGCCTCAAGTTGCACACTGACTGCCAAAAAAGGATTGTGGTAAGCTGACCTTGACAGGCCACCAGTTAGCCAGCAAGCCATTTCTTTATTGCCACTCCCCATCAGGATAGGAAGAAGAAAATAAGATGAAAAACACATGAGTACAGAGAAGAATAGTTTAAGAAAGAAAAACAAAGGCTGTGCATACAATCAAATAAATCAGAAAGGTTTATTCTGCATTTCCCATCAACAGATGACATCCAGCCACTTCCTGGGAAACAAGGCCCTAGTACATGTAGCAGTTGTTTCAGAAGACAATTACCTGAATAACAAATACCTACCTTCATCTCCTGTATTTTGTTTCTGAACTTGACACCACATGGTACAGAATATCCTTTTGGTTACTGGCTGTCTATGGGTAGGTGAAGGGAGAATAGTGAATATTGTCTACCTTGACTTCAATAAAGCTTTTGGTATTGTCTCACATAACATCCTCCCAGATAAAATCAAGAAAAATAGGTTAGATGATTGAACTACGAGGTGGATTGGAAACTGGCATTAATGACAGAGTTCAGAGAGTGGTGATCAGGGCACAGAGTCCATTTGAAAGCCTGTGGATGGCGATGTTGCCCAGGGATCACTACTCAGTTCAACCTCTTTGTCAATGATCTGAATGAGGGTATGTGGCATACACTCAGCAAGTTTGCTGATGGTACAAAACCTGGTGACTGACACACTGCAAGGCTGTGCTACCATCCAACGAGATCTGGACAGGCTGGAGAGCTGGGCAAAGGCCAAACTCATGAAGTTCATTAAGGACAAGTGGAGAGTCCTACATCTGGGAAGGAATAACTCCAAGCACCAGTATAGAACAGAGGTCATCCTGCTGGAAAGCAGCTCCATGGAGAATGACCTTGAAGTCCTAGTGGATAGCAAGTTATCCATGTGCCCTTGTGGCCAAGAGAGTTAATGGCATCCTGGGGTTCATCGAGAAAAGTATGACCAGCAGACATAGGGTGGTTCTCCTCCCTCTTTATTCTGTCTGCACTGATGAGACCACACCTGGAATACTGAGCCCAGTTTTGGGCTTTCCTATTCCAGAGAGACAGGGATCTACTGGGGAGAGTCCATCAGAGAGCTATGAGGATGATTGCAGGACTTGAACATATCTCCTATGAAGAAAGACTGTGAGAAATTGCACTGTTTAGGCTTGCAAGGAGAAGGCTCAAGAGAGATCTTATTAATGCCTATAGATATCTGAGGGGTGGGTGTCAAAATGAAGGTGTCCGTCTCTTTTTTGTGGTACTCAGTGATAGGACAAGGAACAATGAGTAAAAACTGGAACAGGAAGTCCCCACTCAACATGAGTCTGTGAAGTCTCCTTCTCCAAAGACTTTCAAAACCCACCTGGATGCATGTCTGTGTGGCATGCTTTGGCAGATGGGTCGGATCTCTAGAGGCCCCTCCAAACTCCTAATATGCTATGATTCTATGTCATTGCAGACAGATCTTGTGCATTTTTAAAACAGGGATCCTATGATCTGACAGTTTTTCAGACCATGTATACAAACTGACCTGATTGTAAAAACTCTCACTACATCAGAAGTGCTCTAGCCTTGACGAGATCAGTGACCATCATTTCAGTTATTAACATCTTCCTAGAGTAAGAAGCATGAAACCAGGCACATCATCTAGATATGGCTCATTCCCTCCTATTTGATGATTTCTGTAGTTTTTCCAAATCCAGTGTCTTTTTCAACAAGTATTATGCCTGTTTTCTCAAGTTATCATGATAAATAATTAGAAAAACCTGTGTTTTTTAATTCTATTCCTACACCTAGTCATGAATGGGAACATTTAACATTTTACTTTGTTTTTTTTTATTTTTTCCTCTACCCAAGTGCCAAATGTTTAACCTTGTCAAATACATAAACACCTCACCAGTCTTTAGAGGAAAAATTGGTGCATAGTTATCATGACCAACTTGCACCTTTTCAATGGCAATATAGAAGTAATTTTCACCTAGACTTCATGGACTAGAGAAGATTAGTCATAGACTTTGTCAGTTATCTTTTTCAAAATCCATTTATTCAGATCTTCTATTTGTAGGCAATGCTTAATATCCTTCTTATTTAATAAAAATCTCACATTACTCTTTTATGTTCACAGCAGTATGCTTAACTCCAAAACAAGACCATAAATAGTTATTGAATAATTTTCTTTTTTTTTTCCTTGAGATAACTCAAAAGAGTATGATGTTCTCACTATAAGTAGGCATACACACAATTATTTTTTGTAGGGGTGCAAGTTATAGAATCATAGAATCATAGAATGGTAAGGTTGGAAGGGACCTCAAGGATCATCTAGTTCCAACCCCCTACCATAGGCAGGGACACCTCCCACTAGTACAGCTCACTCAAGGCCTCCTCCAACCTGGCCTTGAACACATCCAGGGAGGGAGCAGCCACAACCTCCCTGGGCAACCTGTTCCAGTGCCTCACCACCCTCACTGTAAAGAACTTCCTCCTAACATCCAGTCTAAATCTCCCCTCTGCCAGTTTAAGCCCATTGCCCCTTGTCCTGTCATTGCAGGACCTTGTAAATAATCCTTCCCCAGCCTTCCTGTAGGCCCCCTTCAGATACTGGAAGGCTACTATCAGGTCCCCTCGAAGCCTTCTCTTCTCCAGGCTGCAGAGCCCCAACTCTCTCAGCCTGTCCTCATAGGAGAGCTGCTGCAGCCCTCTGATCATCTTTGTGGCCCTCCTCTGGACCCACTCCAACACTTCCATGTGAAGTTCTCTAGGTATTTTCTTTTTTGAGACATTTAGTTATTTGATTAAGCACAGTTGAAAAAAAAAAAACAAACCAATAAAGCGTTTTGCAATTAATATTACACATATATTATTGGCTTTAATGCCTACCTTTAATTAGAAGAGATAAAACCACCAAAAATATCGTGTTCTTTTCCTAAATCATATGCTTTGTATGCATCTTAAAGGAAGAAAGGGAAAGGCTTCAGATAGATACTGGTCTGTCGATTCAAAGCCTTGTCAATTCAAAACACTACTTAAGGGAGAGAGGTAAGGAACAATATTCACTTCTTAGTGACTTTCAATACTAACAAATCAGTATTAGCAGCAGTAGTCATTCTAATCACAAGAGTCGAATCAAATCAGGACCACCTTGTAACACAGGTTGGAAGAATGTGTCAATTTTACCATAGTCAATTACAACAAGAGTAGCACTGAGCATGATTATACAGGCCTACATTTTCCTGCCTTTCAAAGCAGAAGATCAACTGAGGAGGATTTGGGAGAGGTGCTAGCAATGTTATAAGATTTTTGAGAAAAAGGCTCCTGAAAGTCAATATTGTTGCAGGGCTGAAATTAATGCCCTCTGACTTCTTGCTTTATAACTTGTTCTCTGGTTTGAAATTTAGAGCCTGGCAAAACAAACCTTTAATCAAACAGTTATGACAAATGTTATTTCCAGTTACTCATCATCGGGACTTAGCAGATCTTTCATCTTAAAATGTTGCTTCAAAATTTCAATTATTTCTGTGTTATTCTTGTAGCAAAGACCACTCACCCTAAACCCCTGATTTTCATTCACAATCCAGTCACTGGCTAAATAATACTAGCACAAAACCTAGGACTAAGACTAATAATAGTATTGTTACAGTTTTGGGCTAGTGCCCTAGTCTAGTATCTCAATTGTACGTAAGGATAAGGTTTTTCCAGAGAATTCTCGTCTAAAGGATACACAATTTTAGGGATTGGATACAAAAATAATACAAGAAAGTTTATCTAATTCCATTGGACTGCTGAATATCTTATATTTTTGCAGTACAACCTCTCTCTCTTTCTCTTTCTCTCTCTGTCTGGCTACCTTCTGCTTGGCTTCTGGCTGCTCTGTCTGCTCCTGACCTTGTATCTGTTGCCTGACTCTCTTCTATTTTGACTTTGTACAGTACAGGGAGGGGAGAAGGGGAGAGGAGGAAGTAGAGATGGTGAGGTGGCTGTATTACAACTCTCTGGACCTCTTTGTGTCCAGGGTGGGGGACAGAGTTGAAGTATTGTACAAGGGGGTATTGTGTTCACAGGATCACAGGATGTTAGTGGCTGGAAGGGACTCAAAAAGATCATCGAGCCCAACCCCTCTGCCAGAGCAGGACTACACAATATAGCTCAGGTCGCAGTGGAACACATACAGACAGGTCTTGAAAGTCTTCAGAGACAGAGACTCCGCAACATCTCTGGGAAACTGGTTCCAGTGCTCTGTGACTCTTACAGTAAAGAAGTTCCCTCTGGCATTGAGATGGATCCTTCTGTGCTGCAGCTTATATCCGTTGCTCCTTGTCTCAGCACAAGGAGCAAGTGAGAAGAACCTTCCCCTTCCAACCCCCTGATACCTTCAAATATTTATAAACATTTATTAAGTCCCCTATCAGTCTTCTTCACACTAAAATGCCCCAAGTCCCTCAGCTTCTCCTCATAAGGCAGTGTTCCAGCCCCCTGATCATCTTTTATCACTCTGTTGGACTCAATTGAGCAGATCCCTGTCTGTCTTAAACTGGGGAGCCCAAAACTGAACATAGTGCTCAAGATGGAGTCTCACCAGGGCAGAATAGAGGTGGAGGAGAACCTCCTTCTTTCTGCTTGCCACACTCTTACTCCCATTGGCTCTCTTTGCCACAAAGGCACATTGATGTCTTGTGGAGAACCTGTTATCCACTTGTTACTGAACTGTAAACATATATGTAAATATACCTTTTGTATGTCTATTGTCTTTTATCATAGAATCATAGGATCATAGAATCATAGAATGGTAAGGTTGGAAGGGACCTCAAGGATCATCTAGTTCCAACCCCCTGCCATAGGCAGGGACACCTCCCACTAGGACAGGTTACTCAAGGCCTCATCCAATCTGGCCTTGAAAACCTCCTGGCAGGGAGTAGCCACAACCTCCCTGGGCAACCTGTGCCAGTGCCTCACCACCCTCACTGGAAAGAACTTCCTCCTAACATCCAGTCTAAATCTCCCCTCTGCCAGTTTAAACCCATTGNCCATGTCCTTCCTTCATTTAACTTCCAAAATTCTTCAGGTGTAGTAAATCCATCCCAGAGGGTGGATTTCCAATTTGTTGGCGTGCAAATGCAACCCACAACAAGTCCAACAAGAACAATGAACTAAAAAGTAAACCATGAAGAAGTTTCATGGCAAAATAAATTTGACACTGTTATACAAATTTTGCCTTAATTTCAATAATTAGATTGAAATACAACCTGATACTCAGCTAATGTATTCTAGATAGTGCAACTGCTGTGTTAAAGTAATTTGATTTCTCTTAACATAGATGCAGAAATAAAAGCAGAAAATAATGAAAAACCATAAAATACACTGGTGACCTTGT
>VWZE01015897.1:17745-37179 GCA_013396675.1 Eubucco bourcierii
TATAGTTAAAAATCACATAGTTCTAAAATGTCAATCAAAAATACCCAAAATTAAGAATTTCCCCTATAACACACAAAACCAAAGAAGCATCACGGCAACAAGGAACTGTGCTACTAGGGTGAGAGGTGTTTCTCCTTGGACTTTTCTGTCCCGTGTCTATTTGCTGACAGTGTTTGTTTAAGGAGCTGTAGTCTGTTCCTTCTGCCCAGAGCCTGTTACTCCCTCATGCTGTGCCAAGCAAAATGGAGGAGCAGGTTTAATAAGACATTGTGGAGAAGGAAGAGTTATGTTTGCTCCTGGTTTGGTGAATGAAGGTGCCTTCAAACAGGGTAACCCAAAGGGCATACCTAGATGCAAGGACTCTTCAGAAGAAAATGGAAGAAATGGTGAACAAGCACAGAGCAATGTAGAGAGGGAAAAGTGTGTTGCCTTGCCCAAAAGAAACAACCTGTGGTGTTTTGCCTTCTGGGTGTTTGAGTGGACTGGATTTTTTTTTGTTCTTCAGCTAAGGGAGGGTTACCTTATTTTGTGTCTGAGAAAATTATTCGTTTGGCTCAGCAGAAGTAAAAGGAGACAAAGTTGTTGACAGCATTATTGTCTCATATCCTGTAACTTGCTCTTTTCTTGTTCCATTTTTCCAAAAGAATGTCTGCAAGAAGGCTAGAGGGTGATGAAACCAGGACCTCAATCAAGGCATTCTAGCAAAGTATGCCTGAGGGGCTACATTGTGTGGGGGGTTCAAGAGGAACTTGCGAATAACTTCAGGGCTGGAAGATGAGATGAAATGTGAATGGTAGCACATAATTGGTCCATCTGAATGTTAAGGCTTGGGGAACATCTGGAATCCCCATTCCTTCAGGCCCTTTTATATAGTTATGTACAATTTAATTTTAATTGCTTCAGCAGTTCAGCACCCACACAATGGCTAGCAAAACCACCTCACTCTATTGGAAGAGCAGACAATGTTATATCTGTCATACATTTGTGGAATAGAATGAGCAATTTAGAAATCAAGTAGTTCAGACCAAAATTAAATTCAGGGCAAAACTCCTACATGTTTATTTTAACCTCACGATTTTTTTATTAGAGAGGAATGAGATCTGACTTAATGTGAAAGTTATTTTGTTTCCTTAATTTGAAAAGTCAGGAAAAATATTACACTTTTTTTTTTTTTTCCCCCAGAAACCAAAACCAAGTTTAATACTAAAACATAAGTAGACTACCAGCAGTAAATGGTTGAAAAGTATTTCCTGTCTCCAGAGAAAAAGAGTCCACAAGCTCTCTGGGCAGCCTGGTCCACTCCTCTGTCACCTTCAAAGTAAAGAATTTTTTTCCTTAAGTTCAGGTGAAATCTCCTCTGTTCTAGTTTGTACCCTCTGCCCCTTGTGCTATCACTGAGCACCACTGAAAAGAGTCCAGCCCCATGACCTCCACACTTTAGATATTTATATGATAAAATATTCTCTCAGTCTTCTCTTTCCTAGGCTGAAGAGCCCCAGGTCTCTCAGTCTCTTCTCATAAGAGAGATGTTCCAGTCCCCTAATCACTGTTGTGGCCCTCTCTTGGACTCTCTGCAGTCTCTCCTGATCTGGTGAGCCCAGAACAAAGTACTCCAATTGCAGCCACAGCAGGGCAGAGTAGAGGGGGAGAACTTCTCTTGGCCTACTGGCCACACTCTTCTTAATGCACACCAGAATACTATTGACCTTCTTAGCTACAAGGGCAACATATGAGGAGTCATGTTCAAAATAAACAGAAGGAACTGATTCCTTCTAAAGCTGGGAGAACGATATTAAGAATACTGAAAGTTTGCATTAAATCAGCAGACGATTTTGAGTAGAAAAGGCCACAGAGTGTCTTATGTCATGCAGAAATCAGAACAATGTGGGAAGCCCATGAGCAGAAAATACTTGCTAGCTAAGAAACTATTAGGGAAAGCATTATTAAATTTGATACGTTTTTCCTTTTATCTAGCAGCTGTCTATAGCACTTCCAGAGAAAGGATAGCAAGCTATATTAAGTCATCATCTGATCAGATTGGGCTTTCTGATAGAAAAGGCTTGTTTGCTTATTTAAACAACTTAAACCTCACAGCAGATTTCATGGAATCATAACTATTTCTCTAGAGAAACATCACAAATTAAGTCGGTACTCTGAATGTGAAGAAGGAAATGGGGGAAACTTTTTGAAAGCATTCTTTGCAATAAATATTTCATTGTAATAAGCTTTTCTTTAACGTTTTCCCCATGAATTCCTGATATTTAGGAGGTCTGTAGGAGCCTGGATGACTACACCAATTCTTGGATGTAATCATTCTCCTAGGTTCTTTTGCAAATGTCTTTATATACAATTTATCAATAGCATGGATAATAGTGACATGTCACATGAGCTTGTCTATCTGATGTTTTGAGAATATATAAAAAATAAATAAAAATTTGCATAGCAGCATTTAAGGAGTTTTCATTACCTTGCAGTAAGAAAAATGTCAATTATAATGCTTCAAATCATAAACTGTTGAGTGAAAAACACTCATATATTTGTAAATTGCTCTGTTTCTTTGAAGGACAGTATAGCAATTACAGGTAAATTCAAAAGTGTACTGTAGTAATAAATTGCTGCATTTTGTGCCCTCTGAATCTATACTGAATATTGCCTGGTTTTCAAGACAATTCAACATTGTTCATAGTGGAAGATGTCCCTGCTCACTACAAGGGATTGAACTGGATGGCCTTTTGGGTTCCCTTCCAACCCAAGCCATTCTATGATTCTGTTATTCTGTTGGACAACTCTGATGATAACGTGTTTGGGAAATCAGCTACAAGAAGAACAGAATGTACAATGATACAGCTCTAAGACAGTCTCTAGTAGATTACTAGTAAAAAAAAGTCTGCTAGAAAATGAAACATTTTAGGGATGCCTAATGGTATCTATCTAAATATACAAAGAGTTCTGTTCCTAATGCTTCAAGCAAGACCTAGACAGGCTTATAGTGCTTGTGACTGGACAATGATGAAAAGAGGTTTGAACACGTCTAGTAATAAGGTTATATTGAAGCATTGCCACCCTTTCTATTTATCTATAAAAGTTTATAGACACAGGATCTTTACTCAGAGACAGTGGGATTTCTAAATATGCCTGTTTGATTACACCGATTGCATCAGTTCACAGTAACACCAGTATGGTTCAGTCACCAGATACTCCTGCAAATCCTGTTTGTAATTTGCAGGGCAGAGGAAATGCTTTTTTTTTTAACAGCACCTCTCTTAAACAAGTTAAAATTGTCATACAACCTGGCAGCTTGTTGTGGATTAAACTAGGAAGCAGGGGGTTAGAACTCTCTCCAGTTCTGCCTTGCCACTGAAATTGCAGGTTACTAAAACTGTCAATCTTGGTGCTGTTTTTAAAATAATGTTAGTTCAGAGGTCAGCAGTTAATCATCCCAGCTCTGCACAACAAGTTGAAATGTGCCAAATTTATCTTTCTGGAAAAATTCTGTTCTTGNGCACTATTTTGCACCTGGGTCATACTGAAAAAAAGCCCAGCTATCTCTGCTTATCAGATGTTTCGGTTTTGTTCCTCAGATTATAGGAGTATCCATGGCACTGGTAGTTTCATTGCCAGAAAGTCATAGCATCTTTAAATGAGATAAGGCAAACTGTTCCTGTAGCATATGCCAACTCTGTCTTGAAGTCTCCATGCATAAAACATCCTTCACAGTGCAGCTACATGAATATATGAAGCCAGTGTTGCTTGTGGCTCAGAACAACCTGTTCTAGTGGAAGATGTCCTTCTCCTTGTCCATGGCAGGGAGTTGGGACTATATGATCATAGAATCATAGAATCATAGAATGGTAAGGTTGGAAGGGACCTCAAGGATCATCTAGTTCCAAACCCCTGCCATAGGCAGGGACACCTCCCACTAGTACATGTTACTCAAGGCCTCATCCAATCTGGCCTTGAACACATCCAGGGAGGGAGCATCCACAACCTCCCTGGGCAACCTGTTCCAGTGCCTCACCACCCTTACTGTAAAGAACTTCCTCCTAACATCTAGTCTAAATCTCCCCTCTGCCAGTTTAAGCCCATTGCCCCTTGTCCTGTCATTGCAGGACCTTGTAAATAATCCTTCCCCAGCCTTCCTGTAGGCCCCCTTCAGATACTGGAAGGCTACTATCAGGTCCCCTCGAAGCCTTCTCTTCTCCAGGCTGAAGAGCCCCAACTCCCTCAGCCTGTCCTCATAGGAGAGCTGCTCCAGCCCTCTGATCATCTTTGTGGCCCTCCTCTGGACCCGCTCCAACACTTCCATGTCCTTCCTGTGCTGAGGGTTCCAGAACTGCACACAGTACTCCAGGTGGGGTCTGACGAGAGCAGAGTAAAGGGGCAGAATCACCTCCCTTGCTCTGCTGGCCACGCTTCTCTTGATGCAGCCTAGGACTCGGTTGGCTGTCTGGGCTGCATGTGCACACTGCAGGCTCATGTTGAGCTTTTCATCAACCCAGACTCCAAGGTCCTTTTCCTCAGGGCTGCTCTCCAGCCATTCACCACCCAGCCTGTATTTGTGCTTGGGATTGTGCCTACCCAGGTGCAGGACCTTACACTTGGCCTTATTGAATCTCATGAAGTTGGCCTGGGCCCACCTCTGCAGCCTGTCCAGGTCCCTCTGGATGCCATCCCTGCCCTCTAGCAAGTCGACTGTGCCACACAACTTGGTGTCATCTGCAAACTTGCTGAGGGTGCACTCCATTCCTCTGTCCATGTCACTGACAAAGATGTTAAACAGCACTGGTCCCACCACTGACTCCTGAGGGACACCACTTGGCACTGGTCTCCAGGTGGACATTGTGCCGTTGATCATCACTCTCTGGGTTCGACCATCCAGCCAATTCCTTATCCAGCAGTGGTCCATCCATCAAGTCCATGTTTTTCCAGTTTGGTGACCAGGATGTCATGTGGGACAGAGTCAAATGCCTTATGATGATGTTTGAGGTCCCTTCCAACCCTGACAATTCTGTGATTCTGTGTTGATTTCTTAAGACAAAAGTTGTGAGTTGTGGCCAAGGTTACTCTGCAAGCTGAAACCTGGATCCTGGAACAATCTCCAGAATCCTGTCAAGCTCAGTCAGTGAAGTTTCGCCTCGAAGTCAGATGTGGATTTTTCCTCAGCTATTTCGATCATGTGAAATCTTTCCTCCTCTTTCTCGACCCTCTCAACCAAACCAAATTCCCTAGTGTTAAAATTGAAGCAGCCTTTTCCTGCAGAATCCTCTGTTGTGTTCCTTAACTCACTGACCTGTTCACTTGCTGCTCTCTTGACATTGCAACCTCCTCTACCTTTTATGCTCTTCAGGATCAGGCCATCTTTGGTCTGATCCTGTGCTAATGACCACAGATGCAAATTATTTTTGTAGATCTGAACTGTTTGATTGATAAATCAGGCTGTAGCTTTGTTGGAAGAGAGTATAGGTAGAGAAATAGATATATAGATATGCATATAGGTTGTGCATATGTACATACTTCATATACACATCACATGCTAAATAAATTTATATACAACTCAGGAAACCAGTGGAGAAAAAATATCTTGTGGATTAGCCAGATGAGTAGAAGCTTCTCAATGTGAGTGACGGTATAGGAAATTTAGAAGGTGATCCTTGTGCTAAACCTTGCCCATCCTGGTCCCATCAGAGCTCACATACATGCAGAACAGTTTAATGCTTCGTTAGTGCCAAGGGTGGACAGAATGTTTTCCATGCATTAGATGCATCCTTATGGAAAAGGAGAAGAGAATATGTGTGCATATGGAGGAGTAGAGAGGAATTCATCCAAACTTGGGTGAGCAGGTGCAGGGAAGAGTAAAAATATTTTCTATTTGGGAAACCCCTGAAGTAATTAACACATGTAAGTGCTTTGTACTTAAAAAAAAAAAATATTTTGTTCACATGAAAAGATTATTTCAGTGTTGATATCAAGACAGTATAGCAAAGAATTAGTCCACTAATTTGTAAACATTCAAGTTGTGTTTTATGTTGCTAAATTCTAATTGATCAGAAATCAATACAGTTGTTTGTCCCTGAAAGACAAAATTTTATGTTTATGACTTTCTGGAAAGTTACATTCACTACAGTACATTCACAGCAACTGTGGTGAGAAAAAGTGACAAAACCCTCTGCTTCTTTGGAAAAATGTTGTTGTTGATTAATTGCAATACATTTCAACTGTATGTATTTCTCACAGCTACCCAATTAACACAGTGGTTTCATTCTTTGGAGATTAACAGTCTCCCTTGTGTGCTCAGGTTCTTTACAGCTTAGTACACTGTTTCTTTTGAGGGATTTGTTTTCCTGAGTTCAACTTAAGAACTCAGAACACCTTATCGCACTTTCACAAGCTCACTCTCTAAGTGGGAAAGAAGAAGGGGGGAAAAAGCCCATCAAGGTTTGCGCCACTTAAATTCAGGCTCTCAGAGGATTTGTTTTTCTTTTGGCGTCAGATTAGATGTTCAAACCATGCGGTATTATGGGGCTGCGGGTGAGTGTCCACCGAACCCTTAACTAGGCTAATCCCACGGCAGCACATTCCAAGCGGCTAATGGGTGCAAGGGCTTCGCTCACTCTCGCGTCTCTGCACTGCACATGGGCTGAGGGCTGAGTGGTGGTCACAAATGTGTTATTAGCCATGACCAGCTGCAGGGAAGTGTGGACAGCAGACTTTGCTCTGGGACAAACTTAAATGCCAAGTTTGATGCTCAGGTAAAGACAAGGTACTAAAAATGTTCTTGGTGGGATTTTGCATCTAGGTGAACAGAGAGACTTAACAAAAAGATCTAAGCTATGAGTAAACTAAATCCAAGTATAACTATGACATGTAATTTAGGAATTCGCTGTGGACTTTGAACTGTCTTAGGAATTAATGCTGAAGAAATATTTATGAAATAAGAAGATAAGCTTCTTGCTCTTCTATTATTGAAAACATTTTGCTATGTTTTTCTAAACTTTTTGTGTATTAGTGCGTATTATAAACAAGATTTTAGTGCAGAATGTTTTCTTATGAATGTCTTGATTTCCTCAAGTTATTCTAATTTTGTTATGAACACAGTATGGCAATTAATAACCTATTATACCTCTGAACCTTGTATGTCTTTGCAAATTGTCACAGAAAGGTAACTACCATGGGACAGTGAAGTCAGCTGCTTTCTTTTTAGTTTAGAAGGATAAGAAACTATGAAATGAGTAAGTCACATATTTTGCCATCATGACTCTGCCTGATAGATTAGTGTGGTGCTCAAAATATAAATACTAGAAGGTTGTTTTTTAGTTTTGTTTTTTTCTATGCGAATGAAGGACTTTTAAAATCAGACTTACTTTTACATTTGAAGGATTTTTATGATGAAAATGCAAGTGAAAATTATTATTCTATTCAACATAGCTGGGTTTCTTTTCAGCTTGCAAAGGCAGCGTTAAAAAAGACTTAAGAAAACAAATTTTAAATGTCAGCTTCTTGGTTTTTGAATGCCTGATCATATACCCAAGTAAAAGAAGTTTTCTGTGAAATGCCTGTTGCAGCACCTTTTTATACTGGATCCTGAGGTTAAGGAAATTGAGTTAGTATCCATCTTTACAAAAGATACATTATTAGATCTATGTAGTAAATGAATTAATAAAGGAAAATAGTTTGCAGGATAGTATGCAAAATCTATGAAACTGAATAAAGGATACTTTTAGGGAACCTTGACAACATAAGGGATAGCCATAAGCTATGTAACCTCCACAGGAGGAGCCGATTTTAGATGTCAGGAAGAAAAGTTGTCTTATAGAACCTTTTCATGATTTGCAGAGAAGATAAAGGATATTGCAGGGATGTATTTATTGTTAAACAAAAAAGTAGATAAAACTAGATATTATTCTGTAAGCGTTCTTTTCTTGTCAAAAATTCCTGTGTACGTATCAGTGTGGTTTTCATCAGCGTACGTCTCACTAAGGCAATATAGAAAGCTCATGTACTCACAGGGCTTAAAGTGTAGAAATTTTGAGAATGTGTGGTCCATACAGTAAAGTGTGTAATGTTAGCACTGCAATACCTGAATAATGGTTTTAACTTCTTTTCTTTCTCTATGACAGAAAGAAAAAACTTAATTTTGCCATGCAGTTTGGATTCAAAAGTTCTGCAGTAAAAGGGTCAAACTGAGTTCATGGGGTTCATTCTGCATACCATGACAGTTCTAGAAAGTTAGTTTATGAAAAACCTTTGTTTGCCTGAAAAGAGTACCAAATTGATAAATTACTCAGTGGTGCACTAGACTTCTAAGCTGATTTTACTGTATTACATACAGTGTGGTGGTAATGTTGATGATTATTATTGCCTACATTGCAGAATTGTAAACATTTGAAAGTTATAATAAATTAGAACTTCAAGGTATTCTCTTGTATGTAAAGTAAACCTTTTTTTAGATTTTCCAGCATTTCTATGTAATTATCCTTTACTTAAGCATGAAATAAACTTTGCCCTGCATTCTATAATATACTTTCTTTTTTTCTACAGTAAGGAGAAACAATCAAATGCAGGTCTAGTTATTTTTTAATAGACTTTTCTTTCTCTTGACTGTAAGAGTCATGTTAGGGTGTCTGCCATTCCTACAAAAATTGAATATCAGATTTTTAAGACAAAAATGCAAATTGAGCAAAGATAAAATATTTCTACATAGCACAAGTAACTACTAAATTAAATAATGGTTTATCTTCTGTGAGAAATGCAAAGTAATAACTTTGTGTACTGAGAGTAGTAAGTGATTTTTTTCTTTTTTTTATGGTACTTTATACTAGTGACATTTATAGACTCCAAGAAATTTCCACAGTTCACAGTGGTTTTCAAAGGTCTCAGAAACACAGATTTCTGGGTTAAATATGGGGTACAGGTTGAGTTGACAAAAGATAACATTAGTTAGTAAAGGTAATAGACGATTTACTATCACCTCACCTTATATAATGAAAGGTAACATTACTTAATCACTAATATTATAAAAGTAATGTATTTTTTGAGGCAAGATACTCAAATTTCCTTTAAACTATTTAAAGCTCATTTCATATTCCTTAACTCTCAGATAACTTTGTGAGAACTATGTTGTGTATAGTTCTGTTTACATTGTGCAGTTGGTACGTAATTTTATTATTTAAATATAATTACTTAAATTATCTGTCTGAAATTAATTTTCAAATTAAAGTTTAAACTGATATCCTTATTAGATGAAATAATTGAATTCTGTCTGGGGAATCTTTTACAGAGCTTACCAGAATGTGGAGTGAGGACAATCTCGACAAATAAAAAGATTTCAAAACACACAAAATTCCCCTATTTGTTGTTTTGTTCCGTGTTTTGTTGGGTTTTTCCCTACGAATCTGTCTTTACTTTGAAAAATATCTCTTGTGTATCTGAAAATTAAGGCTACTCTGAAAATACTTGCATTCATGTGAATTTGTGGAGGAATATTTTGAGTATTATGAACATGCCTAGGTTCATTGATCTCAGTCAGTTTTAGAGGTTACATAAGCTGGCCATTTGACTCCTAATATATCAAATTTTTTGCATGTCTCTCTTTTTCTTTTTGCTCTAATACAATGTCTAAATATGAAACTAGGGTTTTTTTCTTGGGTTTTTTTTCTGGCTTCATGTTAAACAGCAGTCCCAGTACTTGTATAAATGTTCTCATTGGAATCATGGTGTTGGACATTTTATTGTGAGATACTTTTTTTCTAGTTTCTGATGTTGTTTTCTCAACTGGGGCAGACTTAGATGTATCACTGAAATGGAAATATATTGTAAGTAATTTTAGGGAATATGTGTGTTATTTGTATACCATAGCAAAAGATCTATAGTCGGAATTCATTCTTCTTCGGTGATTCCTATAAGAATATAGATGACAGCATCAAAGTCATCTAGATAGTGAATGTGAAAACAATCTTAAGAGCTTCTTTTGGGTGCATAGCTCTAGAAAGGAGTCATAATTCTAACAGAAAAAGTTTGTTCTAAGCAAATATGTGTACTGTGTATTGAAGTTTTCTTTTATGTTGGCATTTTCCCTTCAGTTGTACTATAAGTTGTGTTTAATAACCAAACAGATCTCATGACATTTCCTTTCTCTTTTTTAGGCACAGAAATCATGGATAGAAAGAGCATTTTACAAGAGAGAATGTGTTCATATTATACCCAGTACCAAAGACCCCCATAGGTAATTGCATGTTACTTGTATGAAAAAAGAGAGTCAGTTACAAGAAAATGGCTACATATGCATATTTATGGATATAAATAGTTTGTTTAAGGCTTATTTGGTCAGCAAGTGGTCGAATTACATTTGAAGTGATGAATTGCCAAGATCCCGTATTTGTTTACATTTCAAAACTAGAGAAACCTGAAAGACAAATCAAAGGTGGATCAGCATCTGTGTTTAATTTATATTCTGAGTTCAGTATTTGATGCCTTGACTATTTACCTACATTGGATTCATGGCACACAATACCATCATAAGAAAATAATTGAAATGAGCTATCAATTCAAGATCATAGAATCATAGAATCATAGAATAGTAAGGTTGGAAGGGACCTCAAGGATCATCTAGTTCCAACCCCCTGCCATAGGCAGGGACACCTCCCACTAGTACAGGTTACTCAAGGCCTCATCCAATCTGGCCTTGAACACATCCAGGGAGGGAGCATCCACAACCTCCCTGGGCAACCTGTTCCAGTGCCTCACCACCCTTACTGTAAAGAACTTCCTCCTAACATCCAGTCTAAATCTCCCCTCTGCCAGTTTAAGCCCATTGCCCCTTGTCCTGTCATTGCAGGACCTTGTAAATAATCCTTCCCCAGCCTTCCTGTAGGCCCCCTTCAGATACTGGAAGGCTACTATCAGGTCCCCTCGAAGCCTTCTCTTCTCCAGGCTGAAGAGCCCCAACTCCCTCAGCCTGTCCTCATAGGAGAGCTGCTCCAGCCCTCTGATCATCTTTGTGGCCCTCCTCTGGACCCGCTCCAACACTTCCATGTCCTTCCTGTGCTGAGGGTTCCAGAACTGCACACAGTACTCCAGATGGGGTCTGACGAGAGCAGAGTAAAGTGGCAGAATCACCTCCCTTGCTCTGCTGGCCACGCTTCTCTTGATGCAGCCTAGGACTCGGTTGGCTGTCTGGGCTGCATGTGCACACTGCAGACTCATGTTGAGCTTTTCATCAACCCAGACTCCAAGGTCCTTTTCCTCAGGGCTGCTCTCCAGCCATTCACCACCCAGCCTGGATTTGTGCTTGGGATTGTGCCTACCCAGGTGCAGGACCTTGCACTTGGCCTTATTGAATTTCATCAGGTTGGCCTGGGCCCAACTCTCCAGCCTGTCCAGGTCCCTCTGGATGGCATCCCTGCCCTCTAGCAAGTCGACTGTTCTAGTCCGTGCTAAAGCAAATTACTTAGCTTGATGTCATCTGAAGACAGTAGAAAATGTTAACTTCATTTTGTGCGTATCTAAAAGAAAACAAGATTTTATTAAAATACAGGACAGTCTAAAGTAAACGAGACACTAGAAAGAAAAGGCAGTATCTGTATTATGGTGCATCTGTAGGTACCTGAAGTAGGTGTCTCAGATGGCAGGAAAGTGGTTGGGAAAGCTGGAAAGGTTGGGGAGGGGTAGGGGATATGGGTTCAGATTTGTAGGCCTTTCATTGTATTTTGTTTCCCTGTTCAGGTTGACACATTTTCTGTTTGTTTAATGTCATAGGTGTTGCTGTGGGCGTCTAATAGGTCAACATGTTGGACTAACTCCAAGCATCTCTGTTATTCAGAATGAGAAAAATGAAAGCAGGCTTACTCGCAATGACATCCAGTCAGAGAAGTGGTCCATCAGCAAGCACACACAACTCAGCCCAACGGATGCTTTTGGAACCATTGAGTTCCAAGGAGGAGGCCACTCCAATAAAGCCATGGTAACAATGTTTTTCTCTTAGATAAATAATACAGCTAACTCAAAATGTTCATTCACAGAGAATAAACACTGTTCTTTACTAACTTCATTTTAAAGAACTGTTCAGTGTGAAACCATACCATATATTTTCATGTATAATATGCTAAAGGATTGGAGAACAGAATTAACTGTAAAATCTTAAGTGCAGCATCATAAGAGGGGCTACCTTTATGAAGACCGAAGATGTGCTAATGAGTTACTATCTCAATTTTCTTCCAATGGCTAGCTATCCCTGTTTTTTGGAATAACTTGAGAATGTAGCTGTGGTTTCTCATTGCTGGGGGTGTCTACAAGGCTGACAAATGTGATATATTCCAAATTTTAAAAAATATATTTCTCCAGACATATATTGGATGGTAGAATAGTTAGACTTACTGGTTCATCTTTCATTGAAATAAGACACCACGTAAATGTCTAAGACAGGAACTGGGAAATCCATGTTCTGCCACACATTTCCTTGAGCAAGTCACTGAATCGTGACACAATGCTATGAAGCAATACAAAAGTACATTAATCTGAAGGCTTTGCTCTTTTAAGTCAGAGGGATGTTTCCATTACCTACATGTATTTCTTCTACATGGCATTACATTAAAGAAAGACTCTTTGGCTCTATCTGAACTGCAGAACCCAGAATTTAGAGAATGAAAAATGAGTGTCTGCCTAGAGTGTTGTGGCCAAGACACTGCTTTGGGGAGCAGTTAAGGCACACCATAAAATAATCTGCCCAGCAACCTAGTACCATCTTTTTTGCCTGAATTTTTCCCATCAGGTCCCTCAGCTGTGTTGGTACTAGATGAGTTAGAGGCAATGAAGAGTTCAAGTACTATGCTAAGAAGAGTCAGGTATTTTTGTCAGATGGTTGCATATATAATGGAGATAGAATGATTACTTGAGTGGATGATTCTGTTCTTCCGGAAGGATGGCTTATTTTGATATAAACCAAAAATGACTGCTTCATCAAGAAACAGATAGAAAATTAGGTTATTTCTCTGAGAGTGTTACAGGCACCTTGTGTACAGCTGATAACCAATCACCTGTAGGCCATTGCTAGAAAGGGACTCAGATTGAGTAAATACATTTGTTTAGTGTAAGTTGACACCTGCCTCAGCACTGACAGGTGGCAAACCATGCTATGAGTATCTTCACAAGGAGTGGGAACAAAACAATGCTTTTTTATCAAAACTCAGAAGGATTCAACGATATAGTAAGCATCATACTATTGACAATATATGGATAATTTGCATTTAATCTGTTAGAAAAGGTAATCGCTAGTGCTCTTTGAGTGATGGCCTTGAAGTTCACCATAAGACAATAAACTGCCCTGCCCAGACAAAAGTAGTCTATGACAGCCAAGAAATAATGAAGGGTTTCAGGAAGCTGTTGGTACCAGTTTCTCTAGAGGAGTTCTGAGTTTTGTTGGGATTCTGGTGTCCTGACACAGTGTAAGAGAATAGGAAATTATATGCTGTGTGATTGAAGGATACATTTGAAGTAAAACTCTGGAGATAAAGTTGGAAGTCAACATGAAGGAAAGAAAAGTCTTGTCACAGAGTGTGGTAGGAAATTACATTAAGCAAGAATTAATTGTTAAAAAAAGTAGAAGACAAGAAGTGGTTAAAAACCCAAGAAACACATACAAGAAGTAAAAATATAGAGCAGAACAAGAGGACACGGTCTCAGGCTGTGCCAGGGGAGGTTTAGGCTGGAGGTAAGGAGAAAGTTCTTCACTGAGAGAGTCATTGACTACTGGAATGGGCTACCCAGGGAGGTGGTGGAGTCACCATCCCTGGAGGTGTTCAAGGCGCATTTGGACGTGGCACTTGGTGCCATGGTCTAGTCTTGAGGTCCATGGTAACGGGTTGGACTTGATGATCTTTGAGGTCTCTTCCAACCCTGGTGATACTGTGATATAGATCAAATATTTATTGTTGGAAACCTGTATTAATTTTGCCAGCATTAGAATTGGGAAGATGATTGCATCTACCATCTATTCATAGCCATTAAACCCCATTCGAAACATGGGAACAACCAAATTGTTCGCAAATTAACTAAGTCTGTAAAAGCTTCAGAAATTGAGTGATCCCCCTAGTGGGAAAAGTGCTTCCAATAAAACAGTTTACTCTTTAACATCTCTTTAATTGGGTACCAGCAATAAGAAAAACATGTTTCATTTGACCAAAACAGAAATAAGGAGGTCTGTGTAGCCACTAATTGTGCTGGGTTTTTTTAAATGGAAACAAGATAAAGAGCTTTGTTATACTATGATGTGTTTGTTACTGGACACAGTATGAAAGTGTCCCTATGGTCACATTCCCATCCCCAAATATTATTTTAGGGTAGATTATAGCCAAAGAGCTGTCTAATTAGTTGCTGCAGCTTTATCAATAGAAAGATTGACATTTCAGTCACTGAATTTACTGGGTACAGGGTCTTTGCCATAATAAATAAAACTTGTCAAATCAAAAGCTGTGAAAGCTGTGAGTTTGCTCAGTCAAAGCAACCAATCAGGGAGAGGAGGGCATAAAAAACCATTTACATTATCTTCAAAAAAAAGGCTCGATTTGAAAAAGGAACAAGTACATAACAATCTTTGGAAACATTCTTGTTCAGATAACATATTTTCAAACCTAAAAGCAGAGAAACTTTTAGGTTCAGGGACAGAGAGAGGAGAGGAAAAAAAACATGATCAATGGACATTTATTGTTTTCTAAAAATATGCTACTTATCATTTTGTAGCTACAGAATATCATATATCACTATAACACTCAAAATTATTTGTTTACTGTCATAGTAGGTAAATATTGTGCCTACAGGTAACAGATTAACTCCATAGAGCAGCAAGATTTAGCAAGCTAACCAACATCAAAGAAAGCCTTAGAGGAAGAATTAGACATAAAATTCACTACCTGTTTCTTTTTTTTCCTGAAATGGATGCCCACACATGAAAGTATTAAGAGAGAGAAACGTGAAACTGAATATTACCTTGGTCTCTCCCAACACCAAAATTGGTATTTTTTTCTGAATTGAGGTAAAAGGAATGAGGTAGGGGTTATTAATAGAAACCATAACCTCAGATTTATAATGGGGAAACTGATAGTTAATGGAACAGACTAGTGAGTTTANGTATACTTGAAAGCTACAAATGCAGTGGTATATTACAGCAGTTGCCACTAGACAATTAGCAGTTGTATCTTTAGCCCTGAAGATGAGAATTACACCAAAAGTTTTTTTCAAACATATGAATTTATTTGAGCAAACCAGAAAAGATGATATAATCTTACATATTAAGAGTAGAACTGTTTCTGCCATTAATTTTATTTCCACACCTAGATATATAGTAGAAAAATTCTCAAACAGCGAGAATTTTGTTAATAATTATTGAGTTGTACCTTCAGTGGAGCTGCACTAAGCTACTTTGTAATGTGAATAGCTGAGGTGCACCAGACTATAGAGAAACATCTGAGATTAGATAACATTGGTTAACAAAATCCATTTGTAAAAGGCCTTTAAGTCTCCATGAAACTACAGATGATTCTACAACAACACTGTCATTTTTAGATCTCTATCAGTTTCATATTTTCTTTATGTGTGGCTCAGCCCATAAATATTTAAAAAAAATATTTAGCTTCATATTTACATTGTCTTTATGGAAGATTTTCAATTTCAACAACTGTAAAAATAACTGAGAGGGATGTGGAAATATATAAACTTTACTAATAGCTTTTGCAATAAATCATTATATTAAAGAAATATAGGACAATTTATAAAATGTAGTCTGCTTTTATCAGTTAAGACTTAGTAGTTTAAGAAATAACATGAATTACTTCCTCTATGTACTGGAACTTTACTGCTTTTATTAACTTTTGAGAGCAATTATCAAACTGCTGTGAGTGATTCCATTCCAATTATGAGCCGCATTGTGAACAATTTCAAAATGGATTCTGGCCATTAGTGAACCAGTTAAGACAATCTTGCTGTGAAGCATTTTTCACTGACCTTGTGGCCAGCCTAAACCCATTTTATTCATTTACTGTCTGCTTTTACACACACACACACACACACACTAAAACCCAAACCAAAAAACCCTCTTAACATTCTTTCATTAGCTACTGCCTGGATTGCACATCAACTTTTTTTTAAAGGAGTACTCTTTACAGAACTGAGATTTCTTTGATCACGTTTTTTCAAGGTTCAATGGAAGATGGCTTTTTGAAAAGTTTTAATGAGTTTGCTACATTCCAATGCTGCATTCCAATGATACATTTAATGTGTACAATGAAAAGCTAATATATGTTTGCAGCTACAGAAATGAAATTTACTTCACTGTTATAAGCTTATTTGTTCCATTGTTAAAAGCTTAATCTTTCTTATGGTGCATGAAAACGTGAAAGAACATCTGTGGAATACCAGTGTCCATAAACAGTTTCTTAGGCACTTTTTAATATTCAAATCACCACAACAATGTACTTTACTGAGGTTATTTGGAAGTCAACCACATAAAAATTTTGAAATATGTTTTGATTTTGAAATATGTTTTCTATCAGAATTGTGTAAAAGGGGTTATAAGAACTGTTGGTGCTTTTAAGAGAGGTGATCCTGTAACTTGTATAAACCATGAAAAAAGCAGAAAATATCGGTTTTGTTACAATAAATTAATACTAAAAGAACATTTACAGAATTTAAAAGAGAGTGTCCTACATAGAGAAAAGGGAAAATAACACAGGAAAAGCTCATTTCAATCAGTGAGGTTCCTTACATTGATTAATTTGAATGAGGCCTGAAGATGTTAAGAAGAAAGTTAACTTAAAAGAACCAATCGGTCTTCAGTCTAGGTGACAGCGTTTCTGTTGAGTTCAGTGAGAATTACATCAGGCCTGATTTTTATGTGGTCACACTCTGAGGGAAATGGTATTCAACTTTAAGAAATGTCTTGAGTCATGGACTCTTGTAGGTAAAACAACCACCCAGTACTTGCACATATCAAAGAGAAATAAAGGAACAACATTAAACTGCAGATCACAAAATATTCTTTGAAGAGAGTTTATTTGAGGAAATACGATGAAATTCTGGATCTTTCAATTTTATTTTCTGAGACCCTCATCTGCAATCATTCACTATGTGCTTTAATGGGACAGCTGTTCTGGAGTCACAGACTAGTACTTTTACCAATCAGGAGCTTTGACTTGTACCGTAGAATACTGGAGATGCACATATCTGGCTATTTGACTGATGATGTGCACAGTAATTTTTTAGGAAACCCCTAGATTAAAAAGTGAAACCACTATTAATATCGAACTCTACCCTTGCTTGCTACTTCATGGATTGGTTTGGGTTGGAAGGCACCCCCAGAGTGCCCCAAAGTTGTCTATTCCAAGACATTTGTTCTAATTTAGGGATCAAAAGGGAATGATAGCTTGAACTTGATAATTTGTCATTTCGCAGTGTTACGCTGTTTTCCATCAGGTTGGTCTGGAGGTTTTGGAGTTCAAACCTTTATTTGTGATTCATATCTTGCCCTGCTCTGCTAACACATAACTGAATTCTTACATCCTACCCACACACCACTCCCATAAAGAAGGGATTGAGTAGTTTCCTATTAGATCTCATCTTTTATACTGCTGAAAAATACACCAGACATCGAACTTCAGGGTAACGGAGCAGTGGTTTAGTTCAGATTTACATTTAAATTTTAAATCTGCTTCTGAAGGCTATAGCAAAAGAATTCAGGAATGGCAGAAATACCTATTAAGAATCTAAAAAAAGTCTTGAAAAGGCTGAATACTGTGATGCAACAATGAAATAAATGAATTTTTAATATACACAAGAATGGCCTTAGAGGTGTTTATTCATAATTTAATGCACACTTTGAGAGTAATGACAAAAGAGTTGCCTTGTACTTGCTAGTTAACATGTTAAGTAATGGCAAAATAGTTATCCTGAGCATAGCAAACTGAAAATAGCCTCTGTAAGAGCAAAAATTACTCAGTCATAAAAACTGAGGTCTATGCACAGACCAAAAATCATGGTAGTTGGTGCCACTGCCCTTTTCAGAAAACACCTAAACGTTAAAGCTTACTCATAATGTTTTGAATTATAATTTTACATAGGGAAAAAAAGCCCTTCAGTTTTATTTTTACTTATATTTCCAATTTATAAAGTATAATGAATTCTTATGATAAGTTTAGAAGGGATTTGACTGCAACATGAAGAATAAACAGTTCTTTGTAACATCTCTATGTAACAAATATATACAAGAAAATATTTCTTCTAACTTTGTGCTTTACTATATAGATTTATAATTACCCAAATTCAGAGGTCTTAGTGTATAAGAAAATGAAAGAGATTTTTACCAATTAATACATAGGCTTAAGAAGGTAGACACAATGAAGTTACACATTTAGGAGTATCGAACAATGTTAAAGAATCAAGAAAACCAGTTACTGGCTGAAATAGATAATACATATCTGATACCGTTAGTGCCTTCATCTTAATATCATCCGAGGTGATGCAGTGGCCTCTGTTTTCATGAAATTTATGGCCATTACTAATAGAAATTAATTTTGACCTCTTCTTAAAACTCTCAGCCAATCTTCACCAAAAGACAGCATAAGGTGCCATTGATCCCAAAACGTAATCTCCATAGTTTGACCAGCAGAGGTTTCATGTAAGTTTCATGAGGGATTCTGTGTCAACAAGGCATTTACCCTTGTGTCAACAAGGCTTGCTCTTTGCTGTCTCAGCTCTCCGGAAGGGCGGAGCAAAGGAAATAGTGTGTTAAAAGGTTGACAGCTCTTGAATCCTAATCAAAATTGTGAGCTTCACCGTCTGGTCAGTGGGGTGAAGTGCCATGCTAAATTTTCTAAAATCCCTTGCAGAAAATTGAATGAGTAGCTACTGCAGTTATAAGCACTAGGATATATTATGCTCCTGCCAGACATGAATATTGTATGTTCTTTGTCCATTACCTGTTATGAAATTACCTGAATGCTGGGGAGAACATTACTTAATGTGCTTCAGTGAATGTGCATTTCCCAAGTTCTTGCTCAGCTTGACTGTGCCTGCCTTGGAATGGAAAACAAAGCAGAGGTGATTGGTGGGAACCAGCAATGGCTTCACCAAGGGCAGATCTTGCCTGACAAATTTAGTGGCTTTTTATGAAGAAGTCACAGCGACAGTGGACAAGGGAAGGGCAACTGATGTCATCTACCTGGACCTGAGTAAGGCATTTGACTCTGTCCCACATGACATCCTGGTCACCAAACTGGAAAAACATGGACTTGATGGGTGGAGCACTGCTGGATAAGGAATTGGCTGGATGGTCGAACCCAGAGAGTGGTGATCAAGGGCACAATGTCCACCTGGAGACCAGTGACAAGTGGTGTCCCTCAGGGGTCAGTGCTGGCACCAGTGCTGTTTAACATCTTTGTCAGTGACATG
>VWZE01015897.1:48995-63010 GCA_013396675.1 Eubucco bourcierii
GACTTTACACGTAGCCCTGTTGAACTTCATTAAGTTTCTCCCTGCCCAACTCCCCAGCCTGTCTTAAGTCTCTCTAAATGGCAACTCTCCGGTGTGTCAGTCACTCCACCCAGCTTGGTGTCATCAGCAAACTTGCTGACAGTGCACTCTATGCCCTCATCCAGGTCATTAATGAATACGTGGAAGATATTGAAGAGATGAGATGTTGAAGCAGATCAGGGTTAAAAAAGAAGTAACTAGGTTGAACACAGACCAGACTAGACAGAGGAAGGAATAGGACAATGTCCCAGGACAAAAGAGAGATTACATTGTTTAGGTTTTGACTTTTTATCCCTCTCAGCAAACCAATAAATGATATAGACATCATCATTATTTTCCTTTCACAACCAATTATCTTTCTCATTGAAATATTCCAATTAACCTCAAACCATCTCAGCAGCAAACAGGCCATACAGGATGTGTATCACACAGACATTTGGAGGACAAACCATTAGCTTAGCTTAACACTGAAATGGTGGCCACTGATGCTATTGAAACAGATTACCATGGATGACTCTTTGAGCAGTGTCGCTGTCTAGGTCAGCATTACGAGAGGTGACCATACTGACTTAGGTGCTACAATTGCTTCTATTTTGTGCACAGAAGACAGCAGTGCTTGAGTGCAGTACTAAAAAAAAACTCCAATTTTTTTTTTCTTCTATATCATCATGTCAACTGACACCTTAAAACTGATTTAGTTTGAAGGGTCTTGTCTGTTTAGTACTTTTTTTTTTCTTTTTTTTTTTTTTACTTCTATCTCTAAAATACAGGTGGTTCGACCATACCAGACAATGTCCAATCCCATGAGTAAGCTGACGGTGCTCAACAGTATGCATTCTCATTTCATTTTGGCTGACAATGGCACTACTGGTAAATATGGAGCAGAAGTGAAACTTCGCAGACAGCTGGAAAAGCACATTTCACTTCAGAAGATAAATACGAGTGAGTAACATTTTGCTTGTATTGTTTTGTAATTGCAATTATATCAAAGACACTGTAGGCAGTATAGTCTACCTATTCTGGGAAGTAGTTCTACTGTCTAAAATTATACATGAGGCAATAAAAGCAAATAATGGTGAGTAATTGTAATAAAATTTGATTTTAGAGTACTCTAACAGCACAGCATAAGTAGCTGAAATTGTTTCTGGTAAGTTTCAAACTTCAGGTTCAGTCTAAAGTTCTTCAGTATTCCCATCTCTTTAAAGCTGTGTACAGTTCTTATCCCATTCCTTTTGCAAAGAATACTGTGGAATTAGTAAAAGCAGAGAAAAGAGTTACAAAAACTAAGGGAGAGCTTTTTGTGTTAAAGACTTTGGGGTTTGGAAGACAGGTGACTGACATACATGTATGTATCTAAGTATATGTATTTCTACATCAAAATTATTCTATGGTTCTATACACTTCAATCACCTCTGAGTGGTGAGATGGACAGCTCTGGATAGTGTCTGGATAGCTCAAACAGTCCCAAAGCCATTTATACTTAGAGGCAGAGTATCTCATAGGAGTGTTACTATATGTTTGCATTAGATTTATTAGCTTTTCCTAGGCAGCTGTCATGAGCCACTGCCAGAGGCAGAATATGAAGTTAGTTGGTCTTTTCACCTTATCTTTTACAATCATCATTGCACATCATTCCATCTCATGATCAGACTGAAGCCCCAGTTTTTCTCCTAAGATTATTTTTTAAAAATCTTTTCTAGCCATCTATCATTTTCCCACATTAAATGAAAAACAGACATCTGTGTAATCACTTCTGCTTGGATAAAATAAAAGAGAATATCTAAGTAGAATCATAGAATCGTAGAATCATAGAATGGTAAGGTTGGAAGGGACCTCAAAGATCATCTAGTTCCAACCCCCTGCCATAGGCAGGGATACCTCCCCCTAGTACAGGTCACTCAAGTCCTCCTCCACACTGGCCTTGAACACCTCCAGGGAGGGAGCAGCCACAATTTCCCTGCGCAACCTGTTCCAGTGCCTCACCACCCTCACTGGAAAGAACTTCCTCCTAACATCCAGTCCAAATCTCCCCTCTGCCAGTTTAAACCCATTGCCCCTTGTCCTGTCGTTGCAAGACCTTGTCAATAGCCCTTTCCCAGNGTGGCCCTCCTCTGGACCCGCTCCAACACTTCCATGTCCTTCCTGTGCTGAGGGCTCCAGAACTGCACACAGTACTCCAGGTGGGGTCTGACAAGAGCAGAGGAAAGGGGCAGAATCCCCTCCCTTGCCCTACTGGCCACACTTCTCTTTATGCAGCCTAGGACTCGGTTGCTGTCTGGGCTGCATATGCACACTGCAGGCTCATGTTGAGCTTTTCATCAACCCAGACTCCAAGGTCCTTTTCCTCAGGGTTGCCCTCCAACCAGCCACCAAGTATTAGTGTTATTATTTCTGTAGATGCTTAATTAAAAGGTGGAATTTTTTAATATTTTTTTCTTAATTATTTTTCACTTTTGTTTACAATCGTTTAGCTTTTGGAAACTTCATGCTATGAAAGGAAAAAGAATAAACTCTGTAAATTGAACCTCAGGCATACATAGGGAAGAACTCTTTCTTTGGGCATTAGCCAGGCAGGAACAAACGGTCACCCATATTGTACCTCCATGAGGTATCTCTAGGAAGAGAAGCAGAACTCATTTTTCAAAAGCAATCATATGCACAGCCTTTCTGCTTCTAAGTCTCTGTAAACATTCAATTTTGAGGCCAGGAGCAGTGACAAGTTTTGTCGCTATTCCTAAAACTAAATTAGACCAGGAAACACACGTAGATTCTCAGACATCAGATGGCAATATATTACAGGCCAGCCCAATGGGGTAAACAAAAACTAGCATGTTGGTCGTGCTTGATAAACCTTTGTGTGTGAGGAGTATAATCTGTGCTTAAATTAAAACAGTGCTCACACCTTTCAACACCACTACATAAACTAAGCACAAAACAAGTCTGTTGTTTTTACAACTTCAAAGTATATGTTGGTTTTCTCAGAAACCACCGCATAAGTATGCACAAGTATCTGTTTCCTTAGCAGTTGGAGGTAGTATGATCTAATTCTAGGTTGACAAGCAATAAAAACTCACGTTGAAAAGTAGTACATATGTTTTAATCAAACTTCAGAAAACTGTGCAATAAATGTTTTTTGGGAGGAGGGTTTTTTTGGGGGATTGGGGTTTTTTTTGTTTGGTTGTTTTGGGGTTTTTTTGGAGGCATGTATAAGAAAAAATTTGAGCTTTTGCAGTTTATGGCACAACAGTATGATGGGGAAATCTTTACGATGTTAAAAAATAAATCTCTTTAGAGAGATTTAACTTAATTCAAATTCGAACAGAAGGTTTTTCTTTTGAAAAGTGATTGATGGATGAAGCTCCAGCTTTTGGCATTTCAAGTCAAATGCTTGCATGACCTATTCAAACACCTATGAAAAATCTAGAATTTCCCCTCCCTGTTTTTCTCTCTGCAGCCCTGCCCTCATCCCAGGAGTATGTATCCTCCTCCCTTTTCTCTGTACAATCTGTCTATCATTTAAACTCTCTATCCCAAATCTCTCTGTATTACAAAATGTAAAATGTCTTGCGTCTCACCACACTTGTCAACATAGAAGTGTCAGGAGAACAGTCAAGAAGGAAGGCTGCTTGTAAGATTTGTACGTCTTGGTTCAGTGTCACCTAGAATGATTCTGCCTTGTTTTGTTTCCTTTTGTTTTAAAAGAAGGTGACTAGGTCCTGCCCAGCCTGTAGTTAATAGAAAGGTGACCATATGGTGAGAGAAAGACCATCTGCCCTGCTGGGTCTGCCAAACAGATTGCCTCTTTCTAATGCCTTTTCCTCAACATATTTCTAACAGAGCGGTGGAGATTCTTAGTCCTGTATGTACAGGAGCACTGCTACAAAGTAGTCTTCATCTGAACTGGAGTACATGCAGGCATGCATGTAGACTCATAGAATGATAGAAATGTGGATTTTGAAAGAGACCTTTGAGATCATAAAGTCCAGCTACTGTAAATGGTAGATAAGATAAATGCAAGTGTGAATGGATGGAATGCAGGTGTAGGTCTGATTNTGTGGAACTGAGGGCGGGGGTAGTGTGTGAAGCCTTCGGAGAGCCAAATGTGGGCTAGAGATCAGAAAGTGTTAATCTGCATGCACCAGGCTGTTATGGAACAGGCAGACTGTGTTGCAAGATTTTGAAGAACATGACATACATTTACGTTGAAGCTAAATCTCCATCTATGTTGAAGTTGCCACAAGAGATGTTTGTAGTGAGCCTCGACAGTTTATAATCTCCCACTCTTCTGCTGCAACACCAGCATGTTAAGGGTTATCTGTATTGTCCTCCATTCTTCATGAAAAAAAATCGAAAATCAAATGTATCCTGCAGTTTCATGAAGGTCCAGTGCCTTTTCCTCTTTCCTATAAATGCTAGAGCTTTCGATTGTTTATTTCCCTAAAAAAAAAAAAAGAAAATCAAACCTCTGTGTGTTTTGCCCAAGAAACACTGCAGTACTCAGTCAGTTCCATACACTGACAAATATCGTTATTTCTTAGATTAGAATCCTACCTCAGATCAAATTGTGCAGGTCCAGTTTACCTTGTGATATCCTTACTCTTCTGATTCTTCTATTTCTGGAAGAACTGTCACATAGACCACATAGGGTTTCATGTGAAATTTTACAATACTTTATCAATCTGCATTTTATTGTTCCTATTGTAAACAGGTTTGGTGGTGAGCGTTTGCTCTACCTCTGCAGTATGCTATTTGGAAGCAGACCACAAGTTTTATAACCTTTGTCCTTGCATTTAATCTTTCTTCTTTATAGAGAATGTAGTTGAGTTTTGTTAAGCCTATCAGAAAAAAAAAGTTACCTCTGAGTGAGAAATTAATGGAAACATTTGAGTGATTTGATTGGGTAGAGAAGGAAATTTGGACATGGTAATATGTCGACAATATCTGTTCATGTGACCCGTGGACTTCCCTTTGTCATCCTATGCCTGAGCATATATGAAAGGGGCTGGGAAGGCAAAGGGACGTTCAACTGTCATCACTGGCATCTTTTCTGACCATTGCACCATCATCAAATACATTGGAATTCTCATTTGTTTCAGGTTTTTCCTTCATAGTCTGTGCATCCCTAGACACATTTTCATAACTACACAGCTAGTAATATGCAGGTACAGTCTTCTTTCTAAGAGAGAAAGTCTGCTGCAAGTTTGACTCTTGTGAAATCTGTGCAGATCTCAGAACTGTTGAAGCTTGTCTCCTTTCAGGTTTTGTCAGAGGACAGCAACTTGGGCCTATTTCATCAAAAATAACATGTTTGTGGATTCAGCAGGTGAGGAAGTATATGCAGGTGAAAAAATGTCGAAGCACCAATAAATACCTAATTGACTGAGTGCCAATGGATCCGTTAAATTCTCTCATGGACTTGACTGTCAGGAAATACATTTGTTGGAAACATGCATGTTTCCATATGATTGATATGCGCGCAAAGGAACACAGGTCATGTCGTCTTTGTAATGTAGTGTTCATTAAATTTGTTGTAAAAATCAGAACAAAAACATCAAACTAAGAAACAGATTGTTTTGGGGTGAATCCTTTATAGGAAAAATTCTGCAGTTCTGTGTCTCACGTATTGTAGTTTTCTAGAACAGGTGAGGAAGAAGGGATCGTTTTTCTGAGTGGATATGTTGTCCAACGTGATAAGTATGCACCGTGGTAACTTTCTAAAGTGCTGGATACAGCGTGGTGGTGCTCATCATCAAAGGGAACCAGGAAAAGTACCAAGGAAGGTTGGACAGATTGTGAAAATTACTGAAATTGTACTTTCTCTTGGGTCTCTCACGCTGCTATGTAAAGCCAATGAGCTCCATGAAGAGCAAAATCAGTTAGGTCCAGTAACATTGGCCATACATATGGCAGGGGGTTGGAACTAGATGATCCTTGAGGTCCCTTCCAACCTTACCATTCTATGATTCTATGATTCTAAGAAAGAGGATGGATTTGACAAGTGACTGGACAGATAGGTTAAGTTTTGACTGAAATGCACTCTCAGCAAGTTTACAGATGACACCAAGCTGTGTGGCACAGTCGACTTGCTAGAGGGCAGGGATGGCATCCAGAGGGACCTGGACATGCTGGAGAGGTGGGCCCAGGCCAATCTCATAAGATTCAACAAGGCCAAGTGTAAGGTCCTGCACCTGGGTAGGCACAATCCCAAGCACAAATACAGGCTGGGTGGTGAATGGCTGGAGAGCAGCCCTGAGGAAAAGGACCTTGGAGTCTGGGTTGATGAAAAGCTCAACATGAGCCTGCAGTGTGCACATGCAGCCCAGACAGCCAACCGAGTCCTAGGCTGCATCAAGAGAAGCGTGGCCAGCAGGGCAAGGGAGGTGATTCTGCCCCTTTACTCTGCTCTCGTCAGACCCCACCTGGAGTACTGTGTGCAGTTCTGGAACCCTCAGCACAGGAAGGACATGGAAGTGTTGGAGCGGGTCCAGAGGAGGGCCACAAAGATGATCAGAGGGCTGGAGCAGCTCTCCTATGAGGACAGGCTGAGGGAGTTGGGGCTCTTCAGCCTGGAGAAGAGAAGGCTTCGAGGGGACCTGATAGTAGCCTTCCAGTATCTGAAGGGGGCTACAGGAAGGCTGGGGAAGGATTATTTACAAGGTCCTGCAATGACAGGACAAGGGGCAATGGGCTTAAACTGGCAGAGGGGAGATTTAGACTAGATGTTAGGAGGAAGTTCTTTACAGTAAGGATGGTGAGGCACTGGAACAGGTTGCCCAGGGAGGTTGTGGCTGCTCCCTCCCTGGAGGTGTTCAAGGCCAGATTGGATGAGGGCTTGAGTAACCTGTACTAGTGGGAGGTGTCCCTGCCTATGGCAGGGGGTTGGAACTAGATGATCCCTGAGGTCCCTTCCAACCTTACCATTCTATGATTCTATGAAATCCATGATGAACCCTGTGTGCAAGTCTTGAACTTGAGATGCCAGCTTTGAACAATGTATTTTCATCCTGTAAAAAGTAACCAAACAAGTTGTTACTGGCCTGTGTGGCTTACAAATCACAAGGATTAGGCTTTTCCCCACTCTATAAACTTTGTCCTTTTCCACAGACACGTGGTGTAGCCAAAAGACGTTTTTTATTACTGCTGTCCTTGATGTCCTTTGGAGAAGTTTTTCATTTCAGTCCATTATTAAATGAAGATAAGTTCCGGGTATCAGTTCCACAGATTTATCTGTCAGTATCACATATGATAGGATAACAGATAGGTAGATTTAGACAGATACAGAAGGAACAATGAGAGAATGAAAATTAAAGTACTGAGATGAGGCAGGATAGAAAGGAGAACATGGAAAAAATGGGAAAAATGAATTGTGATGATGAACAAAATAAAATTTATAACATTAATTTGAAAATGCAATTGGGGAGCATGAAAAAGAAAAAAGGAAGTTAGAAGAAGTGAGGTTCAATGAGCCTATGGCAGGAGACAAGTGAAAAAATAAATTGGAAAGCAAAAACAAGTCCAGTGATTGTGAGCTTTCCTTAACTATAGTGGTTCTGTATCATTCTGACACACATAATCCTTCAGTTCTGTGAATATGAGAAAGACAGCAAATATTCTTAGCATTTGTTGTGTAGGCTTACCAGGTCACTCTGGTTTCTCTAATGATAGGGTGTATAATGAACCTTCAAATATGTGGAAGTTCCACTTAATTTATGAAAATAGAAAATTGTTAAAAGTTTGTCTTTTAGGGTTTTGTTTGTTTGTTTGTTTGTTTGTTTTGGATTTGGTTTGTTTGGTTGTTTTTTAATCTGTAAGTTCCTTTGCTTTTATTACTAAACATTTTTTTTCAAGGATTAAAAAAAAAAAAAATCTCTCTCACCTTTTCTGTATCTGGAATAAGTAGTTACCACTTCTGGTCTAGGAAAGATACTGGCGATAAGGAGTGAAGAAAGGTGACAACTGACTCTAAGAAGTGCAGTTGTATGGAACAAAGTTTGAGCTGGTTAGGGCATCTGGTTGATGTTCATACCTCACTTGGTAGGAAGACCCAGCATCTGGGGCTTCATCCTCCTGTGAAGGCAAGCTACGTTCCCCCTTTTCCAGACACATTTGCTTAGTTAATAGGTAATACTGTAATTGTTATAGTAGCAAGTTTACTGCAGCTGTAATTTGCAGACCTGTGTTAACAGATGATCTCATGTATTTGATATTAATATTTTTTATAAAATTGTTTGATACAGATCAGGGAGGTGTTTCCAAAATGTCCTGAAGGCTGAAAACCACAGATGAAGAAGGTCCAAACCAAAACAAGCTGTCATGCTATTTCAGTGTAAACTGGTAGGAAGAATCTAGATTGTGTCAGGATGTTCTCTGTTATCACTTAGCCTTTCTGAGGCAATTGAGACCACAGGGAGGACCACACAGGTGTCCAGACATGAAGTAGACACATTAGTGTGGCAGGTTTTTTTAAGATTGTTGTAAAACCATTACTGTTACAAATATAGTTGTGTAGCACTTAGTGATTAGACAGACTTCAGTAACAATCAAAGAGCAGTATCTGTTGGCTCTGTATTACTATAAGGCAAATGTTATTTCAGAAGTTAAAAATTACTTTCTTCAAACCTTCTAGCTCAAACTGCTTGGACTTTTCCTTACTATAATTCTAGACCATATTTAATTGCTTATTGATTCCATGCAAATGATATTCAAGTACTATGCTAATGCTTAAACCAAGATGCTTCTGAAAGCCACTGGTTTTACATGGTCATTATGATGCTGCATACTCTGCTAGTAATAAAGGAATTTTAAGTTAAGAGTTCTAGAGCTAAGGACTTTCCCTAGTTTTCTGTAACTTTCCAGAATCTCCAAATTCCACCATCAGTTTCAAGATACCATAAACTTCAAAATGTGGAGGGGAAAAAAAAAACAAACCAACCAACCAACCCAGAAAGAAATACTACTTTACCCCATTTAAAATATGTCGATTAATATTTGCAGATTTCTGCTCAAAAATGATGTTTCATCTCGCATATTTAGCCTAAAACAGAGATCAGATTTGACAAAAATGTAGTTCAAAACTGTCACAGCTTGGAAGCACATGAATGATTTGTTGATCTTAACACTTTATCAGTCCTCCACTGACAGTTAAATGAGAATTTCCACTAAATGCCAGTGACAAACAGTTCTTGCATTAAAAAAAAAAAATTCCTGAAGTGCGAACTCATCTGTTGATTAAGTAGCCTTTACCTCTGGGAAACACTTATCTTTTTTAAGCAATTAAGCATTTGTTAAACTGACACTTGCTTTAGGATTATAGGCAAGGTGAATTTGGTGCTTCTATTCCAAATTAGTAGAATCACATGTATAAATATTCATTCACATGTCATTCAAAAAACCAGTTTGTGTCAGTTGTTACACATCCAAAACATTTGCAATGATCAAAGAAAACCAAACCAGGATGTACTGCTTAGAGTTCACCATATCAAAGTGCATATCAAGTTAACCTATTAGATAATAAACTTGCAGTAAATGTGTTTAGGATTAAATAAACCTTAGAACTCAAGTTTTCCTTGAAGACATGGCTGTTAATATCTGGTATTTGTGAGGATTCTTTCAGTTTTAAAAAAATTGTATTTATGAATTTTCTTGTTTTGATCATCATGTTTTAGAGTTCTGTGTGAATGTATGCAAAGTATATCACATCTGCAAAGGCTGGAATAATCGTCTTCAGTATGCGAAAAGATAACATTTTCCTACTTGCTTTGTCATGGTGCCCATTTGTCTTTACCTTTATCACTATAGGTGACTAATGCTTAAGCCAGCTACCCACCACAAAATGGGCCCTTAAATGACAGATGAGGCTGCAACCAAGGGTAAGATTGGGTCATACCTCAAAGCAACATAGATGCTTGCAGCTAGCAAGAGCAGGGAAGAAGGAGGCACCAGGAAAGGGTTGTGAAGCAACTCTGCAGCTCACAGAGAAAGGCAGAAAGGTAGAAAGGTAGCTGTTGCTCAGAAATGGTAGAGCTCTTGCAGGACGTACACTAGTAGAGGCCTGAAACAAATTTAGAGCCTGTCATAGAAACTCTGTTGTTAAAAGTTCATTCTCACATTATCCCAGATAATCACATGGCAACCTGATGTCTGACAGAGAAACCTGTCAATTCATACACCCCATCATCCACGCTATATCTAAGTCCAGGAAGGTGTAGCCACCTGTGGACGTGAAGGGTAGTGCTTTTCAGAACTGTAGAGTCTCCTTAATCATGCAAATATACCAGCTTTCATGAAGATCTGATGAGTCATTCTGGTTTCATGTTGCCTTTTGCATCCCTGTACCCATTTGCAGTAGGTTCAGGATTTCTAGGAAGGGTGAGAATCCTGTTTCCACACTGCACAGGAGAGTGGTGTCTGTGCCACATTTTAAAAAAACTTTGAGATGTCAAGGTGACTGCACATGAACTCCAGGTTTGTGGAACCTGACTTTCCCCACCCTTTGGGACAGTTTGGAATCTTTGGGTGCATTCGCAGTGACTCTGTTTTACGTGCACCGTAAACCTTAAGATCTTCCATTGCATCCAGCTTCTAGAGAACTTGCTCGACAGCTGTAGTACCTTGTATGGAAGGTGTGACTCAGGTTTCCATCTGCACACCATTATTTTGCCAACCAGTGAGCTGTAACTCCTCAGCTACAGCTCCACAGACGGTTATAGGCCCCAGCTTCCCAAACAAGTGTAAATAATTACCAAAATCTCCAACTAAAACTTCCAAGTAGAAAAAGAGAACAAATATACAGGAACCCACAGCACTGCATCTGACGCAATGAAGGAGCAAAGGTGGTCAGTTGAAAATCAGCTCAGATGCACCAATTGTTAAGGTACAGAATTAGACCTGTTTTTGTCAGGGATGGTGAATTAGCCACACCATTTCATTTCTGCTGATCTCAGAGGTCAGCTTAGAAACAATAAGCGATACACTGGTATGTCCCAGTTACTCTTACAAGCACCCTTGAAAACATGAGTAGTAAATGCATTTTGTAGTAAATGAGGCATTTTATTGAGTTGTTTGGTCTGCATAAAAATTAGTAACTCACGTTTAACTCTTTATAAAAGGATTAGTAATAATTTATAAGACAGCTATAGATTATTTATAAATATACTCACAGTATAAAATATTCATGTTTTTTCAAGAACTGGGGAAAAAAATAGGGCTCAGTGTAGTAGATTTTTTTTTAATCTCCTTTCATACAGTGGAGACATAATGCAGTTTTTTGTTGCTTCCATTTCCAAATTCATTAGTTTCTTCCAGTTTATTATTTTAGCTTACATATACATGCACTAGTGCTCTGTCAAGGGAAAAACAAGATTATTTTTCTATATAATAATGTGAAACCATGCAAGTTGCCACTGCTGTGCATCAGGACAAATCTTGTGGTATGTATGCACCTTCCTGGAATCACAATTGCCAGAAAAAATTTCACTAGCTCTGCTGGCCACAGAGGTAATAACACTGTAATGAAATCTTAGGCTGACTATAAATCTTTCATTCAATATTGCAGTCTAATTTGCAATATTGCACCAACAGTATCCACAATAGCTGACACTGTGAAACACTTAGCAGTCTAATCTACACTGAAAAAAAAAAAAAAATTGCTTATTGAAGTGCTCCAAATACAAGTTAGTTTTTGGAATTAAGTAGTGATGAGCTTCAGAGAAATTATTTTAACTCCCAGGTCTTTGGTGCTATTTCTTCTTTTTAGGATGGAACATTATAGAAATTGAAAATAAGACTACAGTTTTGTCTGTATTCTATTAATTAAGTCACGAGAGACTACCTGCCTTTTCACGTTTATAGCAGGAATGTGAGATGGAGGCCTTATTAAAAGGGAAATAGTAATATGCAAGCTTCTGTGAGATGTTTCATGCATACTTACCCTTGAATACAAGCCAAATATTTCCTTTGAAAATCTGAGGAGAAATATCTGCTCTCTACCTTATGAACTATTTTCAGTAGCATAAAATGAAAATGCTGAGAGCGTTCTTAAGTAGGAAACCTCTTGATTTTAGGATCATACATCTACCGTGTTGAAAACATAAGTGTAGGTAAGTGAATCAAACTTTACAGTAGTAACATAACAGTCAACCTTCTCAATAATGTCAAGTCTGCTGATACCCTCTAGACATGAAGGTTTCTTACATCTTCCAAAAGGAAATGCTAGGAAAAATACCACCATAAACTGAGTAAATGAAAATAAATCCTCCATATAACTATCAGATGACTGGAAAACATCATATTTTTTCAGATGTTTAAAAAAATTCACTTGAGCTAAAAAGAGGACGAGTCTTTTTCTACAAAAGATACAAAATTGCTGAGTAACATAATTTGCTACCTCCTAAGAAGCAGAAAACATATTTAGATCTGTGAAAATCAACTGGTCTTTTTCTGTTTGGAAAGTGATCAGGCCTCTTTCTTGATAATGCACTGGCCAGTACTGAAAAGGACTGTCTGCAGTTTCAGAATGGACAGTGTTTCAGTGGCATGTATTACTGCAACTATCCTTCTAGCTAAACCAAATGTGAAATACATAATTTGTAAGGGTTTTGTACTTTTAGAGCACTCAGTGAAAACAGTGGTATTATTTGAGATAGCACAGCAAGATAAGCACTATCATTAGTTTTGCCAAAACTAAGGCAATTTGTGGTAAATTGAACAAAAACATGAAAATAGAACTTCTTGCTTGTTGGTTTTTGGACTGTTTTAATACTTGGCTAAAAGTTCCCACCTTCTGGATGTGTTCTAGGAGACAACACTCTCAGTACTGTAGTGTAGTTTGTCATCAGCATGGTTTTATCTCAGCATTGCCTCCTTTCTGAAGATTTCAACTCAAGCAAGAAACTCTTTTTATAATGGTTATACTCAGCTTTGTAAGGAGTGCATTACCTGCAGATTTAGCATCTCACCTCCAGACCTGATGTTCTCCTTCTGAATGAAGTGACTGAAACAAGAGTTTTCCTGTCAATATGTCAGGCACTTCCAACCCCTTCTGTGCAGACTATTGGATAATGTGCATGCACAAGCTTACATAGTCCTCATCAGGGAATTCCTGATTCTTGTATTTCCTTGGAGATCCAGAGCACTAGAAAGGAAAACACTTTGAATGCCATTTAAAGAGAAGTCCATCAGCTATCTTTTTCCCAAAGTCAGACATGGTGTCTCATTGCCAGCACATGCCCACAGTTTTCAGGTTAGTCCCATGTCACAGTAAGACAAGGCATGATAAGTTCTCTGTTTGAAAGATGCTAAACTGTTAGCAAATGAAGTGTTATCATCTAATCAGGACTGAACAATTTGTGTTTTCCTACCCACTAAAATCAACAGACCCTGTGGATTCATTTCCAGGTTCCTAGTACTTAGCAGCAGATACACATAAAGGATTTCTGGTGTCAAACCATGTAAAAGATTAATTCAGATCTACTCTGTGTTTTGCCAGAGAGCTATTTAGATTAGACCCAGAGCACCAGAAAAGAGAGCAGGCAAACAGGGCATGTGGCATCAGAAAGTGCATGATGTGACAATTCACGTGGCAGTTCACACAGGCAGCACATGCAAGAAGGGCACTGAATGTTGGCCAGATTGGCAAGAGAGCCACAGTATCCACCCAGCAGAGAGCCATGACTACCTGGAGCCCTGCACCCACCACAGCTGATACAACTTCTGAAACAGAGCCCTGATGATAAGGCACTGCCACCCAGGTATCAGTAAAGAAAGAAAGATGGGGTCGTTGTCCTCAGGGACTTGATTCTGGAAGCAGCAGGAGGTCCTGTATGCAGACCACACCTGCTCCTTAGGGAAGACAGCTGCCTCCATGGGGCTAGGATTAGAGATGTAAAGAGGAAACTTCCTACCCTAGTTTGTCCTTTAATGATTTTTCAGGCAGGTAGAGATGAAATCTCTACAAGAAGTCCGAAGACTATGAAGAG
>VWZE01015904.1:0-21432 GCA_013396675.1 Eubucco bourcierii
ATCCTTGAGGTCGCTTCCAACCTTACCATTCTATAATATCTGTAAATGTGTTTGTTCATTGAGATAGGACTGAATCTTAAGAGAAGAACTGGGGTTTGGGATTTGATGTTGGTAGTGTTGTTATTCCTATTAACAGGAATTTACACTCTATGCTGCAGAACGCTAATTAAGGACTGCAGGGATCAGTACTGAGTCCAGTTTTGTTCAATATCTTTATCAGTGACCTGGATGAGAGCATAGTTGCTGAGGGTACACTCAATACAAATGATACAAAACTGGGGGAGTGGGTGACAGCCCATCAAGCTGTGCAGCCATCCAACCAGACCTGGACCAGCTGGAGTGTTGGATGAAGGCTAACCATATAAAGTTTAGTAAGGACAAGTGCAGGGTGCTGCGTCTAGGGAGGAATAACAACAGGCATTAGTACAGTCTGGGGGCTACCCTGCTGAAAAGCAGCTCTGTGGAGAAAGACCTGGTGGACAGCAAGTTCTGCATGGGCCAGCAATGTGCCCTTGTGACCAAGAGAGCCAATGGCATCCTGGGGTGCATCAGGAGAAGGGTGGCCAGCCGGTCTAGGGAGGTTCTTCTCCCCCTCTACTTTGCCTTGCTGAGACTACACCTGGAACACTGTGTCCATTTTTGGGCTCCCCAGCTCAGGAGAGACAGGGGCCTGCTGGAAAGAGTCCAGCAGAGAACCACAAGGGTGATTTGGAGACTTGAACATCTCCCCTATAAAGAGACACTTGAGAAACCTGGGGCTGTTTAGTCTGGAGAAGAGAAGACTGAGAGGAGATCTTACGCATGAGATCTAAGGGGTGAGTGTCAAGTGGATGGAACCAATCTCGTTTCAGTGGTCAGCAGCACTAAGACAAGGAGCAGCGACTACAAATTGGAACATAGTAGGTTTCACGTTAGCATGAGGAGAAACTTCTTTACAGTGAAGGTGAAACAGCACTGGAACAGGTTGCCCAGAGAGGTTGTGGAGTCTCCTCTGAAAACTCAAAACCCACCTGGATGCATTCCTGCGTGAACTACCCGAGGGGATCCTGCCTTGGCAAGGAGGTTGGACTCGGTGATCTCTGGAGGTCATTTCCGACTTCTAAAGTTCTGTGATTCATGTAGCCAGCTTTAAATAAGAAAAAAACCAAAAAACCTCAGTCATGGTTTCTTGCAATTGAATTTTATGAACAGATGTATGTTAAAACATCTACCTTTGTAGATAAAATTTAGATGGTCTCTTGTTCTTGTGGAGAAAGAACTGGCTGTCAGTATAGCAGGGGAAAACAGATGCAACAATTTTGTTGTACGTGTGTGTACTCTAAATTCGTGAGAGCTGTTAGTTTTTCTTGCTGTCATTTTGCTGCCTGAGTACAGAAACTTCACCTTAAGGGAAAGGAGCTGTATCATTGTCAAGCAGGCTTCTTTTAGATGTTGTAATTTCTTTCAGTGTTTTGAGAGTTCAGAGTATGTGATATGTATTATTGCTACGTATGCTTCTGTCAGGGCTGAAGTAGATGGATTCCACAAGCGTAGCAAGTTTTTGACAAAACCAGTCTTTCTTCTATCTGCTTTCCTTTTTGTCTCCTGTTTGCCACCTGTTTGCTGCACTGATAGAAACTAGAAGTTCATGAAGCTTTTTAAGGGTTATAGTTTGTCTGAGTGGGGAAACTTTCCTGCAAACCTAGTTAGAGCAACATCTGGAAGGTGTGAGAAAGGTTCCCTTTTTCAGGATATTTAGTGTTAACTGTATTCAGTTACTGGTGACTTTGTTACAGGCTTTGTCAGTCCCTAGAATAAAGAACAGATGAATGCTGACCACCCTTGATACTAAGGTAGCTTGCTATCACACAAATTAAAGCTGGAGGGTTTGACAGTTTCAAAACTGGTCTTCCTGCTGTTAGTTGTGAACCTTTGCACCTCTTCCTTGGTGTAGGTAGTTTCCAGGGAGAAACGGTCAGCTCTGTCTCTGGGTAAGCAGGTACAGAACTTTTCAACAATTTCAACATTGGATAAAAGATAAGTACACGGTTTGCAATTTGACTTTATGACATTTGTAGTGTTTATAAACAGTCATCTTCTACCCACAACGTAAAATCAAGTTTGTTCTGAAATCCACAGAGTTTTTTTCATCTGGGTCAGACTTAATCACATCAGTTTCTTTGTGAAGCCTACTTAGCATACCAGAAAAAGTAAGGGAGTGAAGCTTAAAGAGGATATCTGATATGCCAATTTGAAGATAGGATGCAGTACATACTTCTCTCCTCTCCTCCCATTTTAGTAGGTCAGCTTACTAGTACATCTGCAACCACTTCAGTAGACAATTAGCAGAGTTGTCTGGCCTCCTGTAACATCACCTGGCTAACTCGCTTCCATTTGAGCACTGAGATGTTGTGTGTTGCCCCACTTTCCTTTCTTCTTGGTGTCGATTTAGAGCAGGCCAGTGATACAGTCACATACTGCTTAGGGATTGTGGATGAGTATCTCATATTCTCGTTATTGTTGACAGTCTTACATGCTCATACCACATGCAAATGTCTCCTTAAGAAAGCCAGATAAGGGGTAGCTGATTCATATTTTCCTGCACCTGAATCTAAGAAACACATACCGTTTCCTCTGTGTATAAATACTGAATTCTTAGAAAGCAGCATAAAAGGGAATTAGTAATAAAGACTTGTCTTTTTCCCATTACAGCAAGTATAATCTTTTCATCTGTTCATTTCATCAAAAATACCTTGTCATTGTTAAATGAACAAAGATATGTTTTACTGCAGTACTGCCAGTTGCAAGTCAGCCTTTTTAACAAATACTCCCTCTGCTTATCAGAGTAATTGGAAATTACTCCTTGGAGGCTGCTGAAACCATAGCAAATGCAGACAGTAATGACTTTGTAATTGGAAGACCAAAAAACAACACAAGAAAGAACTTCACTGTAGTCTTGCTGAGTTGTTCATGGTTTGCTAATGCTACAGACTTGAAACATAACCAATATACATATATGAAATAACTGACAGTGTTTGTTTACTGTATGAACATACTTGCTTTGTAAATATATTGTGGACTTAAGAGGGTGAAAGATTCATATTAAATGCCATCCAAGTGAAGTAAAGTTACATCGGTTATTTGTAAAAGGGATCTAGATGTGAGCTGTGGTGAGAAAACAAAATTGCCATCTTCTCTAAAATTACATTTAATCCAAAGTAATATCCTCCTCTGGCACAGGGATGACCACATAGCATGTCTGTTATTTGCTCGTTGAATCTGTTTGGACTTTCCCTAGAATCTAGTCTCCTTACTTGCTGGTTATGTGTGTTGGTAGCTTTGTGCCCTTTCTCCAGTTAGGAAGGGGCTATCCAACCAACCTTTTCCACAGCTTGCACTCTTGGAAACCTTGGAAAGCTGTAATGTTTCTAGAAACCATCTGAAAGAGTTTCATCCTTGTATTCCCATCTTGTCAGATGTATTTTAGGAAGACTTACTAAATCTACCCTCTTTCAATTTAAAACTGTTACTTCTCTCCTATTACTGTGCTCCCTGATAAAGAATCCCTCCCCATCTTTCCTGTAGGCCCCCTTTAAGTACTGGAAGGCTGCTATAAAGGTCTGTAGGCAAAACAACCCAGCCTGTCCTACATGGGAGGTCTTCCAGCCCCCTTACGGTCTTCACAACCTTCCTTTGAACCTGCTCAAGGAGGTCCATGCCTGTCTTATACTGGACGCCCAAGGGCTGATCATAATACTCCAGGTGGGGTCTCACCAGAGCAGTGTAAAGGGTCGGAATCATCTCCTTCCGCCTTCTGGCCACAGAAAAACAGTGCAGGATGTGATTGGCTTTCTGGACTGCTGGTGCACATTACTGGCGCGTACTCAGTTTTTCATCCACCAGTGCCCCCATATTACTTCTGTATCTAGATGAAGGATAGAATCAACCAGGTTGGAAGAGACATCCAAGGTCATCTAGTTCAGCCTATCACCTAGCTCTATCAAATCAACTAGACCATGACACTAAGTGCCTCATCCAGACTTTTCTTGGAACATCTCCACCACCATGAGTTGACCATGCAGACAAAAAGAAACTAATCATTGTGCAGAATATGGATTTGTGATGAGAAACAAAAACTTAATATGCTTACTGAATCTGTCCCAGAGTTTGTTGTAAATGAGTATTATTGGATATAAGTAATGTTCCAGAAAAAGAACACCCACAACAAAAAGTGTTTGTAATACAAAGTTTGACTAAGTGCTGTGATACTATATTGTACACGTGACAATTCATGTTGCAAGCCAAACAGTGATCAAAATATATTTACAGTTTTTGCCACTGCAAAAGAGCTGTCACCAGTTAGCTTAATGCAGCCTTATCTTTAATGACAAACTAATAGTCTGTGTTATAGTAAATTATTCCGCATTTCTGTAGCTAGGAATTTATCTTATTTTTCATGTCAGTAGAATGAAGCTCTGAGATACACATAAGGGGGAAGAAACCTCCCTCATCCAATGCCTCAAAAGGAGTAAGTATTCATTAAACCTCAAGCAGTTGAATACTACAGATGCCTTGTTGAGCCAAAAGATTGAACTCCATATGTGAGCACAAGCCTGCTGAAAAATTCTTAATGACTATTTGAGAGGCTGGGTATCATGACTGAAGGCTGCTGAAGTGGCTGCTCTTGTCCTGCTTCCTCTTTTCTTTCCTCTGTAATTCACTTTGTTACGTTTCCTCTGCTTCCTCTAGATTTTGAAAAAGCAGAACTTCACAAAGTCCTCCTACCAAGCTCCAATTTTAATCTGTATTTGTTTTGTTTAGGTATTCCTGTCTCTCAGCAGCATTTAATTTGGAATAATACAGAACTGAAGGATGACTATTGCTTGAATGATTATAAGTAAGTATAGATTAAAATTGCAATTAATGTTTCTAAATGATTGTTAGCATAAGTAATAGAAAATGGTACAAAAATGTATTTATTGTTATTTACAGCATTTCAGAAGGTTGCACACTGAAGTTAGTTCTGGCTATGCGAGGTGGGCCTATTAACACTAGAAAAGGTAGGTGTCAACTAAGGTAAAAATAGTCATTTTCATGCAACGTCTTATAACTGTGAACAGTTTTTATTAGCTAAACATTTTAGACAAGCACACTTCAGTTCCAAATTACTTAACAAATGCAGGGAGATTTTTCTCCATCTTTTCTTCCTTAGCATACCAAGTGCTCCATCTTTTTCGTGTCGTTTACCCTTAATTTAACAAATATTTGTAGATGTGTAGAGTCATCAAATCTTAAAATCAGCAATTCTTCACCTGCAAAAAGAGTTATGCTGTCATGTCATTATACAAATAGTTTTTAGATTCTGATTAGTAAAAAACAAGTGTTAGTTCAGTCTGATATTAAGCTTGGTTATGTGGATCATTTATAGAAGAACGAAAATGCAGAAATCCCTTGATAATTTTTATTTTAAAAGAAATCAGCATATCTTCTGGGTTGAGGATTCCCATTGTAAACTGAGCTGAGATCTCAAAGGCAATCAAAATCATAATTTTTTTTTCCTATATTTTTTTGTCCTTATAGTTCCTGTGGAAGACCCTATCAGGGAAATGGCTGAATATATGGATCCCACTAGAGACGAGGTCTGGGAGAAAGGGACATCCAACAAACAAGTTACCTTCTTAGTCTATCGAGAAGGAGATCAGTTGAATTTCTTTCGTGTGGTAGACCGGGGAGATGGCACTTTAACACCATTGTCTGAATCTTTGAGGTAAAGTTGGTTTTAATCTTTATATTATTAAAGCGGGAATGCCATATCATTTTCACCTTTACTTGTGGACTTCAGCAAGAGTTTATCTGGAATATTGCAAGAATTGTTCCCTAAGGCCTGCTAAAAATACTGTAGCTGGGTAGCTGAAAAACATAGTAGTGCTTTGTGGTCATGGTGATGGCCATCTTTCACTGTGTGTGTCAACAGAGTGAGATAAAGCTAGTTTTGTCCTTAAGGCTTTCTCAACCTTCCAGTCCTTTGTGAAACATTTCACTTTCGCTAAGTGCTTTCTCTTCCATCTTAAGAAATGAACTCAGTTTTTATAACTATTTCTCCATTCACAGTATAAACTTTGGTTTTTTGTATGGACATGACTTGACCATTGCATTGGCATTCTCCTGAGAGGATAGGCCCGAAGTTTCGGAGAACACAGAGGGGTGGGGTTGGTATTTTGTTAGGTTTGGGAGAGGGATTTTTGCTTTAGTTTGGTGTTTTGGTGGAGTTGGTTGGTTTGTTGCTGGTTTTAAATATATTGAAATAACTACCAACAGAGCTGGCCTTCAGACATAGTAAGGCCTCAGATTAACTACTGTTGAGGTACCAAACTTGTTTCAATTTCTGTCACAGAACCTACTGTTATAATTAGCAGAGCAAGTATGTCACTTAAGCTAGTACACTCTAGCAAACAGATTAGTACTTTTTTTTTTTTCTTTTCTAAAGCTATCAAAACTGATAGTATCTGTTGCAAATTATTAGATACTGTCTTCATACTACTATTAGTTTGGTTTTTTCTATCGCCTGAATATCTTAGTGTTTGTACAGTTGTAAGGAAAGGAGTCCCTGTTGTGGAAACTAGATGCATTTTCTCCAAGGCTTGCACTGATCTAAGTAACTGTTCATGTTGCTGTTTGTAAAGTTGAAAGCATGGGTTGGTTTATATTCAGTGTGTTTGTATTCGGAGTGATAGTACTCTTACGAACCTTTATAAAAGATCTGTACCTAAAAAGTACAGACTGAAAAAATACCAAGGTTGAATTCCCACATTGTTGCAGAGTGTGAGCTAGTGCTTGATATACAGTTACTGGAAGGAAAGAATCAAATACTTGAGGTCTATAATGTGTGAGCCCTTCCTGCACTTTTTTCATTAAATAGCCCCATATGGTGTGTGTAGATTTGAAATGGATAAAAATGGCCATCATCAGTAAGAACTGGGAACCTTGTTGCTACATTTCTCTAGATACAACTCTGGAAAGCAGAGCAGACAAGTGGAATGCTTGTTTTCTCTGATGCGCTGCCTATTAACACATTCTTCCTTTTAAATCCAAAGAATATACAAACCAGTCTAAGGGACTGTGGGTGCTATGCTGTGAATTGATGCATGTTGTCAAAAGGAGCATGAACTTTCATTTGGCAGTATAATGGGCTCCCTGGTGTTTGCCTCTGTGTGTGTGAGGAACTTACTTTTAGGTTTTCTTCCCCCCATTTAAAAGTAGAATAGGCAAAATTTTAGTACTAGGTAATCCTACTGTTAATCCTAGATTAAAAAGTCATTTGCTTGAAGTTGACTAAATGTAGCAAACCAGAGAAATAAACCACGCTCTTTTGGCTCTTGCAAGGTAAGCCTTTCAAAGCACAACAACATTTATGTCAGTCAAATACATTATGTTTAAGGAATGTGCTATCACTAGTCAGAAAATAGTTAGGTTGGAAACCACTCGAGTTTAAGACATTCAGCTTGAGTTGTTTTGCTTCCTCTGTGTTTTCTCTGTGCTTTCATTTTTTATCTGTTTCTGCTAAGAGAGACAGGTATTTGGCAAGAGGAAGGAGGGAAAGAGAAATCCTAATTTTTGAATTGTGAGTTGTGGCTGGGTCAGACTGTGGAAACAGGAGAAGTAGCAAAGGGAGGAGAGAATAAAAACAAATCAGACCTTTTCATTTGGTCTTCAGAGAGGAAAGCTGTGAATTACTCTGAATACCAGTGTTTTCCATGCTGACAGTTTAAATGTGTTTATATGTGGGAATATACTGGTGACTGAGCATTTTTGAGACTTGTTTGTCAGCTTTTCTCACATTGCTTATGTGTTGAGCAGAATGTAGTGACTGCAATTTAGAAATGCAACATTGCTTTGGGTTTTATTTCATAGTTCTCCAGATTATTTTATCTGTGGGTTAGTTAATGGTTAAAACTGGACAAGGTGTAAATACATACGGTGACATTGCCTATGAATCAAAAGAAAATTGTTGAAATTGTGGTAGAGGACTGGCAAACTCTGGTTATCAAAAGAATTCTGCCAGTCTATTGCTCATTTTTGAGGCACACATCTTACAAGCAAGATTTCAGGAATGTTGATGCTTCTAGGCAAAGCAAATTTGAAATATATATACTTATTGGAGAATGGGCAAAAGGTATCATCAAGAACAGAGCTCCCAAACCAAGCCATCAAAGAAAAAAAACACAACCTGGAGACGTGTCTTTTCTTTTTATCCTTGCCTTAAAGAAAGAGAATTTCAAAGAATTGTCTTCATTTGTTGACTTGCAGAGTTAAAATTTTTATGTGATTCTTTAGTGTTGAGTCTTTACCAGGAGAGGTATGTAATATGCATGTTGACTGTCCTCATGTGGAGCTGTTAAGTTTTTTAGTAAGAAATTACTGAGCTGTTTTGCTGACTCTTGTTTGAATTTGCTGCCATCTTGCTCTCGAAAGATATACTTCCCAGCTGTGGTGCCTTGGGAATTTTGCTACAATTTAGGAAATGGATTTAGAGAGTCAGTGGAAAATACAGTCTTGACTAAAGGTAGCAGAGTTATTTCCAAGAATCCAAGTAATCAGGTGAGATTTTTTTGTTGTTGTTCTCATGTTTTTAATGTTCTCATAACCTTTGTTTTTTTTCAATGTTCTCTTTTAGAGATTAGAAATTTTAGGTAAATCTGCTAAGGCATTTGTATGAACATAGGGAAATTGCTTAGATTGTCGTGATTTCTAGATACTGACAAAGGGGGAAATTAGAACACCCTTTAAAAAGTATTGTGTACAGTGTTGAACATGCATCCATTTGTAATGAATTGGGCGCTCCTAGTGGTTTTTCTGTCGTTTTACTGTAAATATCGCATGTGTTTTTAGTACTTAATGCTTCATTACTTCATAGGAAAAATAAGTCAGGTAATTTTAAAACATTGAGCTTTTGCATTCTGTTAGAATACAGAGTGCAAGAAGGCTATGTTATACTACCAATTTCCAATGACTACTGAGTTAAAGTATTTTGTCTTGGGACTGGCAATTCTAATCTGTTTTATTTTTTTCCAAATGTGAGCCTTTTTGGAAACCTAAACTGATCCTTTTTTATTTTATTTTATTTTATTTTTTATTTTGAAAAGGAGAAATAGAATATCACATCCACATGGGTGACCCCTCCATTTCCATTTATGGTGAGAACACCCTTCAGGATGGATAGAATTTGGACTTTCCTTCCATACCAGTGTCTGGTTAATGGGAAAACTGATCAGCTTGTTGTCTGAGTCGCACAGTTAACAGCTTTGGCCATACCTTCAGGAGGCATTTGTGGAACTGGATATTCCCTCTGTGGGGAGAATATATAGTGAGTGTGAAAAAACTGTATATGGTTTAACAACTTTCCAGAAGTGTGGTTATGTTCTGATTTCAGCATCATTTTGCATGAGCATCTTATAAGGAATGCTTATGTACTAAAATAAGTGGATTTGAAATGTCTTTGCATATGGTTTTACATAATGTTTTGTCAACAGATCAACTACGGATATGACTTTCTAGTTGTGAGAATACTCTACTTTGAAAACATAATTACTTGATTAGAAGGTGAACACAAACTGTATTTTATTTTCAGTGGTGGTTCAGTTTATAATTTATATGCCGATGATGAAGATGAGACAGAGACATCGCCGTCTGGCCAACAGATCATTGAGAATTCGATTACGATGAATAAAATGAAACTACTCAAGGCAAAGATGGAGAACATGAATCTGAGTAAAAAGGTGCAGTCGTGGCTTCAGTTTTTCTGTCTTAAAATGTGCTGACTTTTCTAAAAAGGAGGTCAGATACTTTGAAATAATCAAAGGTAGATAGTTTCTCATCTGTTGCTTAAGTAAATGTTGTAGAAATGTTCTGTGGCACTGGCTCTATGTGAATAGGATCTGCCTATTCACATTCAGAGACTTCACTTGGGGTGAAGTCTTGATGGCTAGTAACAGATGATGGGAATAGAAAGAATTGTGAGATCTCTTCTGGCTTTATACCGTTTGAATTCCTGTGGATGTGATCCAAATCAGGTCTTTGAATGCAATCATAATTCAGATGCTAATTGTTGTTGCATGTGGATTTTGTGATTTTAATAGCCTAAGAAGACTGTCAAAGTGAAACCTCGTCCTCCAGTGGCTCCTCGACCATCCAGTGGCTCAGTGGCTGCTGCTCGGCATCGGTTTTTAAGAGTGCTCCCGCATATTGGACAACCTTGCCTACCTCTTCCTGGGAATTCATACCACTCAGAGTCTTCCCAAAACGCACTTTCAGCGTTGGCCACATTGGCCACTGCAGGTAGAACAATGTCATCCACAACTAATGACTATCTTAAGGAAGATGACACTTGGCAGAGCAACTCTTGGTCTCAGTCAGTTAGTAGCATCAGATTACCACCGAAAATATCTCGTGTCGAATTAGAAAGCGCAAAACTGCCTACAAATAGTATTCCAACTCCTGTGTCATCTCTGCCTGCAAATCCAGAAAAAGCATCTGAAAATGTGACTTCAAGTGAAGAGGATGCTGTTTCGTTTCCAAATCTAACAAATGTAGAACTATATGGAGCAGAAGAAAAACTTTTACCTGAAACAGATGCTTTTGCTTTGTTCACAGAAGCAAGCACCACTGAACAGTGTAGTGAGATATATGACGTAGGAAAGATGAACTCAGAACTTGAGCCATCTGATGGAGATGAAGAATCTAAGGTTGTAGAGCAGCAGAGAAAACCTATTAGCAAAGTGTTGAGCACTGCAACCATGGGGGCTGGTCTTCTCAGTACTCGTGAGTTAAGTCCTCAGAAAAATCTGCTGTTGTCACCTCTTCGATATTCGGCACAAGTGGCACGTCACAGTTCTCTAAAACCACAGGCACAACCTAAATGCTTTGAGGCTGGTAACTTGAGGTCCACAACCTCCCCCAATGTGTTTCGGTCATTGCAAATCCATGATATGGCAGGCTCCTCTTGTTCTAGGACTACTAGATTTCATAATGTGAAAGTAGAGTCACTTAGCAAAATACCTGATGTAATTTCTAAAGCAGAGGTGAAGGACATCACAGATGTGGCTAACAAGGCATCCAAAGAACCTGTGAGTTCTCTAAGTAACTTAGGATTCCTGACTTCACTGGCCCGAAGCACAAACAGGGAAAGTTTACAGAGTTCCCGTGGGACAGGCAGGTTTCGGACCTCAAGTATTGCACTGCCTGCAAACCTGCAGCATTTTCAGGAAGAAAGCTTTAGGAAAACTGCTCTTCCAAATGAAGCTGCTGAATATATTATAGTGAGTACCAATGCTTGCAAAGAAATAGAAATTTTCCTATTTTTCTGGTACTGGCATTATGAAAAATGTACTTTCCTTTGTATGTCTGTATGTCTTTTCAGAGAAGACAGGTGGGGAGGCAGAAGTGTGCTTAAATTAACCCTGATAGTCTTAAATGATTTTCCAAATTCTGATTAATTGATATCTTTAACTACCTGTTTATTTAAACAGGTCCTAGAAGTAGTATTTTGTAAAAATTCAAGTGGTTGTTCAATTCACAACTAAAACTATTAGTTATTGTAATGATAGCATTATGAGTGACTGTGTTTGAGGCATCATGTGACTTCTGCTGTTCACTAATTGTCATAGGTGCCTGACTTCAGATCTCTAATGTATTTTGTTTTGGTGTGTTTGTGAAGTATAGGGAGACTATTTAATAATCATATTTGAGTAAGGCTTTACAATGAGGAGTTTTAATTTTGTATACAGAAGTCATCTTGGCCTCTTCGTAGGTACATTGATTGAGGAAAACATTGATTTCAAGTAAGCTAATACCAGGCTGCCTAATTCATTTAACTCTCCTCTGCTAGTAATTTCCTTGTGGAAATTTTTTTTTTTTTTTTTAGTCTGCACATGGGCTTGGAATGAACGGAAGTATTGCAGCTGTAGGGAAAAGAGTAGGTAAGTAATGTGATTTAAATAATAACTGAAGATGACTTGCTTGTCTTTCCTATATGTTACATATGTATAGGACAAGGACTTTTTACCTTTGTAAGGCATATGTCTTTTGAAGTACACAGCATATTAGATTTCTATAGCATGGTTTAACTTCTGACATTTTAAGGACTTATTTAACATACAGGTGTCACCCAGATCTCAGGCAGACGTAACTGTGACTCTTTCCTAGCTTTTTCTTAACCATGCATATCATCTGTAGACATAAAATGACTTTCTGCTCTGAAGATTCTGAAAGGTCAGTTCTGCAAATACTTTTGTGTGTACTAAAATCAGAGCCAAATTTATCAGTAGCGTTATTTTTAGAACTACAACCTGAACCAAAAGAAAAGCAGGGAGGAAGCAGTAAGAGCATGGATGCTGAAGATTGTTGATGCGGTGTAGAATTTTCCCAATTTTTTGTGGTGGGCATCATTCTACTGTAGTCTTAGTAACTGTGATATGCTTAGTGCTTGACATGTTCTGAAAATGAGTGTATTGTGCCTAAATAATGATTCTCTTGGGTAGAATGGAATAGTACTTTTGGAACTCTTATGACAATGAGGTAAGGCTTCTTAGCACAATTAACTTTTTGTATCTTTGACTTGAAGTTTGCAGATTTTCTTTTCCTTCTGTGTGACCTTAGGAAAAAGAGCAGGCCATATATTCCAAGATTTTAAACTGTATGTATAAAGAATGAGCTAGAAGATAAATCTTCAAATAGCAGTTGCAACAGAAAAAACAGTGTATGTGATTGTGAGATATGAGAACAGAAGCTGCTAAAATAGGAATTTATGCTGTAGTTTCACAACTAGATGAGCAGCTTTGAACTGACAGTCAGTTGATGAACAGGTCTGTCCTTCCATACTGCATGGTCAAACAGCTAATACCTTAATATCCACATCTGCATGATGGGGAAGCTCACTATCATCTGTGTCACATTGGATAGAACTGTGAAGAGAGGACACTTGTCCTGTGTGTTTTATGTTAGACAAAAGTGTGTTTTCCAAAAGGTTCCAGACATGAGAAACACCAAATTGGTGTTGTCATATCACACAGGCTCTTGAGAGAAAGGTAGCTATTTATGGCCTGTTATATAATTGCCTAAAGCACATAGTCTGTGTAATTGCTGTAAGGACCCAAAGTATTGAGTACAGGTGTACTGTTGTTCCTGTTGAAGTATGGTCCACAGTGGGGGCTGTCTTCAAACTCTTGCATTTTCACAAGCTGGCCTAGCTGATGCTTCTGAAGTAGTATACTTCTGGAGGATGAAACTGATAGTACAGACAAATGTTGCATGGAAGTTTTGGTGCTAGGTTAGCACTGATTGGTAGTGATGACTGCAATGTGTAGTGACTGTCTGATCCTGGGCAACCTGCTCTTGGGTGTCCCTATTTCAGCAGCAGGAGATTGGACTAGATGATCTCCAGAGGTCCTTTCCAACCCTCACGATGCTGTGCTCTGGAACCCTGGGCCTCCAGTGCTACTATTGAATGTAATCTGCTGTATCTCAACTGAGAAATGACTGATGGGATTAAAGGTGTGCTAGACAAAAAATACTTAAGAACTCTTGAGGTCACTTTTTGGGACCCTTGTAACCATATAACAGTAGAAGCACTGAAAGAATGTTTAATTGGATGCACTGGTCATTGGTTATTGCTCATTTGTAAATACAGATAAACAGGTTGTGAACAAAGAGCTTGTTTCTACAGAAGGAAGGAAGATGCCTTTTTTATAGGTGATGTCCAGTTGATGATGCAACAACCACGAATTACAGGGCAAATGGCAAATTAATTTTTAAAACATAATTGTACAAATGTATGTAAAGTGCATTATGAAGCCATACAGTACAGTAGAGGCCTGTAGTTTAATAATGTCCTTTTCTTGCAATTATGAAGTAACAGTAAGACTTTGAAATGTCGCAGTACTTGTCTAGCAAAGTCGAGGTTTTAGCTACTGAATATACTAGATGCTAGGTGCTTGAATGCCCCGTTGATTCCTTGGAAAGCCATTGTGTGCAGTACTTTCCCAAGTACATCATGTTCTCATTTTGCATTTGGGAGGACCTTTAGGAGATGTGTTTCTTGATTTCTTCTGTAATTTCTTGCTTACATGAACTTTTAACAGGTGTTAAAAATAACTTGTCTAAGTCCTCCATTGTGCTACTCCTTCCAAAAGTGTCCATAGGCTTGAGATTTATTTTTTCTGTTTTTTGGGTTTGGACTTTTTTTTCTCTCTGTTTAGGCTTTGGGGTTCCCACCTGAAGTATCCTAAGAAATGCAAAATTAACCTGGGTTTCAAAAGATGACGTTTAACTAGTTTGTGACCAGGAATAAGTGAAAATAAAACGTATTTACTGTCTTTCTACCTCTGAAAGCAGGTGAAGCAACCCATTTCCCACCTATGAATGGCTCAATTCAAGCAAAAAAGAAAATTACAAAACATTGCTTTCTTTGTGGCAAGAAAACTGGATTGGCAACCAGCTACGAATGCAGGTAGGCTGAGTGTATAACCAGCTGTTATTTAAAATGGATAGCTGGGTAAACCAAAAGGTTTTCTGTTCTGTATGGTATTCCTTAAGTATAACAAATCAAAAGAAAGCCTTCAAAAATATTGCAATTCTCCAGGAATTAAAATTCAGGACTGTTGTGCCTGTTCTGCTGTTGAGATGTGTGTTCTTCCAGACAGAAAGAAATGCAAGATATCAGGAAATAAAGAATATGGTTACAAAGCCAAAATATATTTAAAAATATCTACTAAGAACAAAATGACTGGATATTTCTATTCTATAAGGTTTCTCAACGATAATTGTATTAACTTCAGGGAAGTCTGGTTTTGTCACAGTTTTTCTAATAATTTCCCTCAGAATTTCCCCTGTGACAATACTGTTTTGTGATTGGTGAATGTATTTGATTTTTCATTTGACAACTTTTTGATTTTATGGGTTTTCTGTTTCTTGTGAGACTTCGATCACTTTTGAGCAGTGAGAGCATCTCAAAAGCTACTGGAGTGCTGGTCTCCCAAATCATGATTTGCAAACACTGCGATGAGACCTACTGCTTGGTGATAATCACTGTAAACTAAACAAAAAAAAAACCAAACTGAACCCGAACGAGAACCATCAAAACAATTCCAAATACAGACACAACCCCCTGCACACACAAACACACACACAAAAAAAAGTAATCCCCAAGCACAATCAAAAACTAAAACTGGAAGAAAAAAAACACCACCAAAGAAACTCAAACAAAGCAAACGGGGAAAAAACCAAAAACCAACAGCAGCAACAAATCTAACCTAACAAAAAAAGCCCACCCAAAACAAACCCACAGCCCACTTTCTCAAAGTAGTGNGCAAGAGCTACATTTAAACTGATTTTTGGCTTGCACTAAGAACAAAATGAACAAGACTTCTGCCATTGGGGAACTGTGTTCTGAGTGAAAGGCTCTTTACTGACTTTATTTTTTATTTTGAAACAATTTTGGACAGTGCACACTACTTTCTCAGCAGAGAATCCGCTAGCTCCTTTAGAACTAACAGTTTGCTTGAGGTTAAAAATAGAGCACGGGAAAAGGGGAGAAATGGCACATCTCCAGGAAGTCTTCATTCTAGCAACCCTGTGACCTTTTACTAGAACAGAACATGAACCAGAGAATACAGTTGTATGAGAGAACTGGTGATTATGGGACCAAGAACCAAAGAAAAGCAAACATCACCAGGCACACAAAGACTCAAGAATAGCTGTGTAGTGTTTTATGAGTCCAAATAGATTTCCTGCATTGACGTTGCAGCTGATACTGGGAGGATGCAGTCCCTTATCCAGTCATATAGGAACTTATGTTCGCCAAAATTTGTCTGATATCTTTACAACCAACTACATCTGTATTTTTAATCTCAAATGACTAATTTGAGTTTATGCCAGACAGAACTTGTGCTCAGCTAAACATCTCTTTTGGTAGTCTGAATGATCTGCTGGTTTTGAGTAGAAATGCATTACGTGACTTCCATGGCTTAGTCCTCTAAATTTTAACAATAGGTGTTGCATGAGGTCTTTATGAAGAAGTAAAATAAATCAAAGCCCATCATTTGTAATTTTTAAGTGTGCTTGATCCTTGCTAACTGGTTGCAGCAGTACTGATCATGCTTAACTTCCCAACCGAAGAGATTGCTGGGTCAAAACTCCAGTTACAAAACTGTCTCTTTGGTTACCCTGCTGGTTATTGTCATCAGTCAAGGATGATTAGAATACAAGCAGTTATGCCAAATAAACAAAAAGTGATTGACACAAGCATGTCAGAGTTAAAAGCTTCTGAAAGCTTGTAACCTCTAGTATTCTTAATTCTTCAGATGTGGAAACAATTTCTGTGCAACACACCGCTATGCAGAGACTCACACCTGCACCTATGACTATAAGAGTGCTGGGCGAAGATATTTGCAAGAGACCAATCCTGTCGTTAGTGCACCAAAACTTCCCAAAATTTAACATGGTTCTGCTGCATGTGGCTGTTCTGCCATTGAAGAGTTGTATTGCATTGAGAGAAGTACTTGCATAAACTGCATAATTTTTCCATGCTCCATATTTAAATATTTGTCAAGTAATAAAAGCACACGAGGATGCATTCTGTCGAAGAATAATGTGAACACTACTGCAGTTAAAACTTTTCTTCTTTAGTGAATGAAAAGTTCAAGATGTAGTTTCAAAAAACTTAACGCTATGATTTAACTGTTACTGCACGTCTTGTGTTGTGTTTTATATTTGGAAAAGCTATTTCACTAGACAAGTCTTTAAAAGATGCACTTTACTAACTTTATTTACTGTATAACCAGAGAGGGTGTTGTAATGAGTGTGTCATGTAATGTCTTCTGTACTATTGCAGTTTTTTTGTCCCATTGTGTGATATCTTCTAAGTTATTTCACTGGAAAGATCCTCCTCCCTCCCATTTCTTCAGACAACCTATTTTAAGATTAAAGGGGTAGTGCGTTCCATTCAGGTTGGTATTCATACACTGTATCCATTCTGGAGATTACGTATCATGTTAATCACATTTTCTTAGAATAATACTGTTTATATGACAAGTTTGTTTTTAAATAGAAAATTCCCCCTTTGTTGCCATTAAATATAAGGAACAATTTGTTTTAACTTCTTTTGTAATCCTAGATTTTTTTAGACTTCAAAACTTGGTTTGTTAAGATGTTGAATGCTGTTACTGGAAGAAATTCTAATAAATATTGAATTTTATTCTGGTTTATGCTCTTATAAATGCACAGAATAACTTTTCCTATGATACAATGTGCTTTTAAATTAAAAGTTGGGCTTTGCTGGGAGAATATATAATATTTTCTAAATTTATTTATTCAGAATCACTAGTTATGTCCGGTTCCACTGAAGTCAGTGGGAAAATTCACACTGACTTCATTAGGATTAGTGTGACTAGCACACTGCTTCTGAAGTCTTACAGCTGTACTAGCAGAGGTGAAATAGGTATTAAACACATAACATGTTAACCCGACAGCTTTTCTTCCCTACATCTCATATTGTACAAAGGCAGTAATTATGTGAGACACCCCTAATGAACTAAGCATGCAGCTACTGCAGAAAGTGATGTCAAAGGAATGTACCTGACAAGAAGGAACTAATAATGGACACCAGAGATCCAATATGAATCATAAAGACGTGACAGCTTTATTGTGAAGCGTGTGCTCTTTTATACATTTCTCGGTAATATATTCATTAAACTGCATTCTGATAAGCTGAAGCTCTAAGGATTACATCTTCATGGCACGGCTACTTGCGGTTACAGCTCTCAAGTATAGGTCACTACTACATGTAATTAGTTATGCTGGTAGACTGATTCAGTGTTCATATTATTTATGTAAGCATTCTGTTATCTAAGCAAGACTCTCACAGATGTATCCCTCTTCATGAGAACCTAAGAGGGGAGTTATTGGTAACCAAGGAGAAAGCCAATTAAGCTGGGCACATCCCTGCATGTAACCTTGGAACAGTGAGATCAAACATAGTAGACTGATATGATGGCCTTGTGTTACATCTGCACAGATGCAGGGTAGACTTAGAACAAAGAACTAACAGTAGTCTGCATCAAAACAGCCAACTTTGCCATCATCCAGGCCCCAACAGGTGTGGCCTGTCAGTTATTGCAGTTCCACATACTCATCCTGCCACTGCTGCTTGCCCACCATCAGGCTAAATTAAGAGCCATGCCCTTGCTCCTGCAACCATTCTGCAACATGTACCTACTGAAAGCTTTTCCTTTGTTATTTCCTTAATGTATCTGAAATGTTTTTATAAGCTTATGTTGCTTGACATGTTCTAGTATAAAACCTACAACAAAAGAAACCCTCCCACATTGCATCAAGACAATTGAACATCATGATCCCTTTCTTGACAGAGTACTCAGCTACTTGGCTGTGGTATTAGAACAATCTTTGCTATATTCCAGTCAAATAGTAGCATCTAATAATTGTGGCAGTCATACGTCAGACTCAAAAAAAAGTCACGGAAAGGGAGGGAAGTAACTTGAAGACTTCTTATCCTTGGAGGAAATCCGTATCATGTAGTCTACCTCTAACTTAAATTTCCTGAAGTTTCCGGAGAGCAACGACCTCAGGAAAAGAGTTGCAAAATCATTTTTCTGGTCATTGATAAGGTAAAAAAAGGTAAAAAGGTCATTGATGAGGTAAAAAGGTCTTTGTGTGTACCCTTTAGGCTTATTCTTACTGGACAAAGTTGCACCCAGTATGAAGATAACATCGTTACTGAGCAGTGCTAGGTACTGTGAACATACCTGTAGTTTGTTTCATTTCCAGCATGCCACAGTATTTGATGACAAAGGAAAAGAATAAGCAACAGGGCAAACATACTAGTGTTTTCCCAACAATTCTTGATTTGTGGCTCAGCAGTTTTGTTAAGATGGACATTTTGGCCTTTTCCTAGATACAGTAGAAATCTGGTAAATGAAATTAAAATTATACCAGTTATCATCACTTCATCTGATTTTTGCTAATTGTCAGGAAATTATTTTGCAGTGCATTAGAAGGGACATACTCAAATTTATTTTAGTAAGCCTGCATCACAGATATGTGTCAGGAAGTGTCTGAGTCAAGTGTTGATTGTGACTATTCCTTTCTGCCTATGCATAATGAAGTGCACAACAGCACTTTTCAGAAAGTGCACTGTAGTAATAACCTACCTTTTATGTGTGTAGTTTCTCATATTATACCTCCTTTGGATTATACTGAATACAATCATGTATTGTACTGAACTCTTCTGGTTTTGTTCCCATCTCTGATGCTGTGTTATGAACACTCTTATTTTCAAATAGTCGTACAGGTTTAAGACCACTTAGATTCATCAATAATTTGGTTTGTTGCTAATTAATATTCTTTTGAGTTTTACCAAGTCCTGTGTTAGGCTGTGCTTTGGATTAAGTACTGTTTGCTGTGTAAATGTATCTAAATGGTTTGGTTTTCCAAGTATCAGTCAGTGCCCTGTGGTGCAAGGCATCTGCTATAGACAAATGTTTAGCTTTTGAGTATTTGTTCATGTAATTAGATTGTACTATAAAGCATTTACATAATGGAAGTTTAGCAATGACTTTGAGTGTTCTACCCTCCTGTCAAATGTTTTTTCTCATGCTTGAGGACCTGTGAGAGCCAGGCTGGTCTCTTATTGAATGATCTCCAGGATTCTTATGTCAAATTGATGAGTGCTACAGAGGTGTCAGAAATGGTTTGGCATTTTGAATGAAATAATTCTGTTCTCTGAAATCTCTAGAAGGCCATAGTGATGAAGATTTATCTGCTTCCAGTTCCCATTTCTATTTAGTCTGCAGTCCCTGGGGATGTAAAATTGAACTGATGCCTCCTGCTAACAATCTTAAGCTGTAGGCAAGGTTACAATTCTTAATGCTTTGTGGTACAAAACTTAAGCCTTTTTAGCATTTTTATATACCATGAATTAGACATTTTGGTTTCTTTTCAAGTGCCTCCAACTTACATCATGGAGCACCATCTTCTGGATTTAAATTGTGGATTTGGATTTGGCTGTGTCTATAAGAAGTTGATTCTACCTGCGGTTTTTGCATTGGATCAAGTTTTTCCAATTTTTATGTAAATTGGGTTCATCTTGAAACATGTTCAATGCTCACTTTGTTTTGTGTGTTAGCAGTGAGACATAGGACTTGCACGTCACTGAGAAAGTCATGTGAAGCCTGCGCTGCTTCTGAGTACTGTAGTTCCTTCCTTATTTTTAGCATGGATTTGTTTGACAAAGTTTGTAATGGTTGGAGTGTTGGCTGGAAAACAATGGAAAATTATTTCTTGCCTTCCTGTAGTTGTTGTCCTGCTTAGAGATTTTTGTCTGAAAACAATCAGATGCACTCAAGGGAAAGATAAATGTAGGCTGTTTCTTATGAAGCAGATGAGTTTAGAGCCATTGAGGTATTGTTGATGGTAACTCTTGATTTTTAAATATGTGTGACTGTAATTACTCGCTTTTTCAGCAGAAATTCACCAAAAGAGTTTCCTGTTCTCTTTAACTGTTTTAGATTCCTAATTTGTATTCAGTGTTTCTAAGGTTACCTAGGTATACTGTTTAATGTTACAAGCATATCTGTGCACAGGTAAAGGGACGTTCCTTTTCACAGTGTTAGTTTTTATCCTCCTTTATGCACACTGAGTAGATAAAGAAATCAAAGGTTTTGCAAGTAAAACATTTTACCTAAACAGAAAAGGTTTTCTGTCACTTTTGCAAAAAAAAAAAAAAAAAAAAAAAAAAAAAGCAATTGCTTGACAATAAGGAGAATTGCTTTTCAGTGATCTCTTACACAAAGGCCGCAAGATGTCAGTGGAGACCCCAACCTGAAAGCAGCTTTGGGATAAGTTAGATGCACAAAATGGGGACAGAACTATGTATTTTTCATGATGCTTGGACTATCATTGTTTTCAACCTATTTTATATTTCTGACCGTTCTTTATTTCCTTCTTTATGAGATAGCCTTCTTGAGCTAAGTAGTTCAGCAAGCTGGTCATTGTTCACCTCCACTGCTTTGTTTACAGTAGGGTTAACGTTTGCCTTATTTTACCTCTTGAGGTGAAATCCACTACCCTGTTTTCATTAGAGTTTACTGCTGTAGGTTAAAGAAGGGGTATTCTGCATCAGCTCTTTGGACCTCCTGAGATACTGTGGGATTTTTCCTGACGAGTCCTTCCATCTCATGAGAATTTCACTAAGACAGTCATATCGTGAAAGAACAAGTTGCACTTCATAGTCTTTCTAGTCTTTTGCCAGATTCTCTGTAAATTTCTCTTTCTAAAGATGAAACCATGTTATCCAGGCACATCTGGATTGATCTTGTGAGCCGAGTTCTTTCCTGTAGCTATGTAATTCCATTGTGCTGGTTTGAGGCTAATTAGAATATTTTA
>VWZE01015916.1:3219-23682 GCA_013396675.1 Eubucco bourcierii
CACTGGCCCAGGTTGCCAAGGGAGGTGTTCAAGGCCAGATTTGATGAGGCCTTGAGTAACCTGTACTAGTGGGAGGTGTCCCTGCCTATGGCAGGGGGTTGGAACTAGATGATCCTTGAGGTCCCTTCCAACCTTACCATTCTATGATTCTATGATTCTATGAATATTTCATTTCACTTCATTATCATAAAACACTTTTAATGAATCAATGTGCTCCAAAGCAAGCTCAACAAGAAGAGAGTTGGCATGTGTCTCTGTGAACAGTCAGACATGTTTATAATGGGAGGTTGCCTCTAGGATAGAGGAAAATTTAATTTGACAGCAGCACCACAACCACTTACACTCGGAGGTTTGCAGGCAACATCTCACTTGAGAGAATTCTTTTAAATGTGGGAGGTGGGAGGTGTCCCTGCCTATGGCAGGGGGTTGGAACTAGATGATCCTTGAGGTCCCTTCCAACCTTACCATTCTATGATTCTATGTGGTATCAAAATCCCTTTTTAGTCTCAGTCATTTTAAGTGGTGCCTAGAGAATGGCCTTACTCAGTCTGTCTCATTTTGGGACTCATATTGGGTTTAGATTCACCTAACCCAAAGCTGAATATCAAGAGAGTAGTTGCCTACCAGATAATTACTCATGCCGGGCTCTTCACAGCCAATGGAGAGGAAAAAGCACTGCTAGGACATAGTTCAACTGCCCTATTTTAAGCACTACTAGAGGAAAAATGAATGACATCTTCCAAGTGCCTCCTCCCTCAGGAGCCCAGGTCACCCTCTCAGACATTGGTATTGGTGCTGTAGATATCTGCATTTAGTCAGATTCACCTTTTAAGTTTTGCTATCAGCAATACAAATTTGAAGTGACTTCATTAGCTGGGCAGTAAAGCACAAGGAATATAGGCATAGGATAAGGCTCAGAATTAAGAGGATGTGGCCAGTAGTTACTATTTCCATTAGACCAAACAAAACTGACACCAGCAGAACAGTTTTCACTCAATAGGGGACTGAGGGAAAAACCTAGAGTAACTCAGAAAGGTGTTCAAGTTTTGACAGAGCCCACTCTACTGCCTCTGCCCAGCCTGAAACCAGGAAAACATCAGCAAAGCCTAGGACAGATTCACAGAGGATTACATCTTCTTCAGGCAAGACAGCTGAGCAGTTGGAGTGTGTCTGCACAAAGCAGGGTGAGATGAAGAACTCAGCCTTGCTCAATATTTGGCTACACCATCCAGACAGCTCTTGACATAGGATGCACAGAAAACACACGCTTAATGCTACCCTCTGAGTATGTCTCTTTTGGGCAGCAAGGTCATGCCACAGGCATTGACTGCTGCAAACAACTGAACTTGGCCTTCAACACTTTTCCTTTAACCACCACAGCTAGTACCCAATTCTTTGTTTAATGGACAAAGTCCAAGTCCAGAACTGCCCTCCTTCACAGATGCAGTTCTGCTGGCCTGGGCAAACCTGTGGCCCTCGGGGACTCCAAATGGGATGGCTGGTTTCTTGTTTTCAGTGTCCCTGTCACCATCGAGGCAGCTAATAACTACCATTCAGTATCTCATATATTCATGACAGAAGTATCAATAAATAAGATGAGGTAGGCACTGGAATAGATGATAGCTAACCTCATGCAGTTGTGAAATCAGAGCCACAGATGAGCACACTGTAAAACTCTAAAAATTATCGCCATTTGCCACATGCACTATGAAGGCAGAGAGTCAGTTTGGGTCAATACAGGTCCTTAAGACAGACAATTGCATAGGTAAGGGCAGCACTTGGTTTCCTACTCCAAGGAGCCTCTATAAACTACTGGGGATTAGTAATTAATGCTCCTTTTTTTGATTTAGTGGCTGCAACTACAGATTAAGGTAATTGAGATCAAGTTTTTTCAAACTCTAAAGTGAAAAACTATGCTAGCCATCACCCCCAGAGCAAAGAGTTGAAAGGACGCATCACACGCCCCATAGCACAGCAGGGCAGGTAGTTATTCAGAGTGTTACCAGACATTCTCCTCAGTGCTGAAGTAGTACTGAAGTTGTTTACCAGATGACCCTAAAGGTCAGCACTCACAGCTGGGTGCACCTTCTCCATTTCAGCCCAGGCTGAAGAGCTTGGGCTAAACCACCGCTGAAGGAAAGCAAGCTCAGAGACCTCCCAGCAAGACGAAATGGACATTGGGCAAGCTCTGGTGGAGTGCAGGGTAAGGGGCATGCTTGGATGACCTTTCTTTGCACATTTCACAACAGAAGAAAGTCACATTATGGTGGCCAAACTCAGCAGCAGGCTCACATTCTAGTCTTTCAAGATAGAGGTTTTTTCAAGTTAAAATTCAAGAGCGCTGCAGTACAGCCATAGAAAGCATTTACCACATTTATCCTTTAATCAATGCAAAAGACAAATACCATTAGAAATAACAGAACGGATTAGATTCAAAAGTTCATCCAGCCCAGCGCACTGAGCTGGCCACTCCTGAACACAAGATGCTTCAGCAGAAACTGAGAGAAATCCTGCAGTAGATAAATGAGGAATGTTCTGCCCTAAATACTGCATTACCACCCATATAATATTTGAGCTTCAAAGACTGAGCAGAAACCACCTTCCAGATACTTACCAACATCCCTGGTTCAGTGTATTTCCTCTGGAAGCACTGCCAACTCTTTCACCTCAGTGACAACCATGACTGTATTTCTACAATTTATTTGTAGACTGAAATCTCTAATAACCAGGGCTGGACAGTTCATGGTTAAAGTCACAGATTACTGGTTCTCTCTCAGATGCAAAGAAAGACACCATAATTATGCTATGTAACAGTGATATTGATACCCCCATCCTTCTTCCCGTATGAGAAGAGTTACTTTGCATATGCAGAGGTACAGAGCCCAGCACGAGACATCTGCCACTCAAAGAGCAGTGAAGAGAGGCTGACTTACTGAAATGCTCTGTTCATCATCTCATAGTGAAAGTGCTCAGGAGCCAGTCCCACCACCACTGCATTGGGATCATCAGTGGCTATACCTGGAAAATCAAAACATGACTTTGAGCGAAGAGAATTTCATTTGTACTTTGTAGTACACAGTCACCATGTGCAGTTAATCAATTTACAGCAAAAAAGAGCATTTTCTGGCACAGCCACACCACGCAGACTACTTTTATGTCTTAGAAGTGAGGAAAGCAACTGTGGAAAAGGTCTTGATCTATCCAGACTCTGCCAACCTTCCCAATGAACACAACGATGCAGCTGGGTAGTTTTAATAAAGCAGTTGTCAAACTGATTGTATCAGTGCCACCACTAAAATGCACCAGACTGCACAAATCACTTTTTAAACTGCATTACCTTTTATGTTCTAAGAATCTGTTTATATATATATATATATATTCATCTGCTTTGTAGGACAGTACAGTAGAAAGACTAGCAAATTCCACCCAGTTTTTAGATTCTTGCCAGTTAAAGAAAACTACATATAGTGTGTAAAGTCTGACTGTTGTTCTGGATATCAGCCTGGTTATGATGGTAAAGATAGTACAGCAGCATGACCTCAAAGTTGTTACACTAGATTTGTATTGGCTTTTCTGGAAGGTCTTTCTTGTAATGTGCATTGGTCTCCTCAAGAACAGCTTGCACCTCCTTTGCCCTGCACTGTTCCAGAAACAACTGTTTTCACATGGCAGTGCCACCTGTGCAAAGAACCTGCAACGGAAGCAGAGCAACACCTACAGGAGAAACAGAAATACCAGATGGTTTTATTTATGACAGGTTATTAGCTGTATCCTGCATTTGCTGGGGTTTCTGTTCTGCCTTCACACAGAGTATCTTCCACACCTTGACAGGGATAATGAGTGCTCCAAGGTTTTCAGAGGTTGTCACTGCAGCCTGCTGGCTGCTGTCTCCTGCCACGTGTCCTTCAGTTAGCTCAGACAGCAAAATGCATACTCAGAGAGAGATGTCATACAGATTTATGACATTTCTCTCAAAAGCACTCAGGTCTTTTAATCAATAATACATTCATCCATCTAGATCAACTTCATAGAGAGAACAGCCAAGAACAGTTTATCAGCAGCCATTAATGGGAATTTAAAGCATTCTCCTTTATACCCAAATGCTTCAAAAGCAGCACTGAGAGAAAATGAGGCAAACCTCTTGCATCAAAAAAATGAAAAAATCTGCTCCAGACCCAAGTAACACATATAATGCCACCAATATACTCCACTGATTTCTCTGACATTTTTTACAAAAATCACCACCAGCTACTGTAAAACTGAGAGGAAGATCCCAAATAGATGGAGATTAAACTGATTTAAATACCTCCAGTGCAATAGCTGCTCTCTCTGACCCAAGAAAGCCTTCCCAAGAACACAAAATACAGAATACTGCTAGAGGCATGCTTCTCTGGATACAATGCTATGTAGAACAGATTATCTATCAAGTTCCACTGCTCTCAGTGCCCACAGAGGCTTTTGTCCTCAATACTTACCTTTCTGAAGATTACTGACTAGACTGTGGCACTAAAATTTAACAGGAAACATCTAGCTCCTAGCAAGATTAGAACCTACTTAGATTGCACATCCATAAGGACTTCAGTTCACAAGCCAAGGGGCAGAGAGCAGCAGCAAGCCACCCACATCTTTGCTTTCTCGACTTTCAATGAAACACTTGAGTACATAATACTCAGTTTTGAATTCAATATGCTAAAATGTGGCTATCTTCACCATGCTTAAAATGTCATTAAGGACAAAGTGTTCTAGCTTCAGGCACCCACCAGACACGCCCAAGTTAGAATATATCTTCTACTCCCCTTAATGTAGAGGAAAGGAAATTGGAACATCTAGAACTAAAGCAGGTCTTTAAAGAGGTCTACCTAGAGTAATCAGGTGATAAATTTTCTGCCACCAGTTATGGTACCAAAGTACATGGAGTGAGGCTCAGATGTTCAATACAAGGTAAGTAACAACAGCTACCAGGAGATTTAACATTTAATAATAATCTGTTAAGAGATACAGCCTTCTGCATGAGCTCACATGCTGGCTTTTCAGTTCTTTATCAGCAAAACCTCTGTGCAACACCTGAGGGAAACTTGATTTCCAACAAACTGTCATATCCTTGCTATAAAACAAACTAACACTGGTGCAACAAAACTCTGATGATCTGGTCATAAACATTACTTTTTTTTTTTTCCTCCACTGGAAATTACCTGAATTCCTGATTATTTAAATGTTTTGGCTGTAATTTCCACTATGCCTCAATAATCTCTGACTTCAGGCTGTTTACTGTTAACTTAAAACAAAGGATCTTTACAACTCTGGATAGTTTCAAATTTCAGGCTTCATCATGGCTAACAGTATATTTAAGTCTGTCATTCTACAAAACAGACAGCACTGTTACCTCAAATTGTGCAGTAACTTTCCCCGAGCTGTTTTCTGACCACCTCACCTGTGAAGTCAGACAGAGCCTTGTCATCCACCAGGAGGAGAGGCCGCACTTGCTTTTGCTCCAGGAGATTTCTGGCTGCTGTCAGAGATGTGAAGATCTCATTTTCTGCAATGTCAAAGCCCAGCTTTGTCAGCCTCTCCAGCAGGTCCCTCTTGCATTCCTTTGTTGTGTTTGTCACAAACCGAATAGTAACTGGAGCACCACGCAGCCTGATGAATGAAGAGCAAAGGCAACCTGCTTACAGTACCTTCCTATTTACGTTAGTTTGGGAACAAAAAGGGACTGTTTCTCTAAAGGCTGCTGATGAAAAGACTATACATCCCAGAGGACTGTTGCCACACAAGAACCATGAAGTTGTTAACTCCTGTGGAACCGGAAGGCAGCGTGAAATAAATAGCAAGAAATACATCTACCAGCAGAAGACCAAATCTCTCTTGCTTGGAGGAAAAGTCAGGAGGAAAAAGATGAATCCAAACTCTAGCTTTGTCATAGTAATAAACACATCAATGATCAACAGTTGAAAAAGGCTTTGAGTTCAGACCACATAATAAATAAACCAGAACTGTTTTCTGGATCAACTGCATCCCAGACCAAAGTAAATAAACTAAAGAACCTTGATGCTAAACTAATATATTGAACTCCACATGCCAGGTGAATTTCATAGCAGCTGTGGCTCACTCAGAGATGCAGGATGCTCCAGAGGCCAGAGTTACCTGTGCAGAGATTTCATGCCAGTTTTTGCAGCCAAATCTCCCCTTACTGAGGAACATGAATATCACATAAAAGCACATTACTGCCATACACTGACAGTACACTGTCAAATAATCAGATAATTTTAAGTGACAATTTCAACAGTGCTCCCTTTAATTATTCCCCCACCATCACTTTCTGTTTGTTGCTATAGAAACCAACACTTGCATCACAACTGCATGAAGAACATCAGAATAAAGTTGATAAGTGGTGGAGATTCACTTGCACCTGCCACTTCACTCTCTTGTCTGGTCTGCTGCTCAGAAAGAGCCATTGCAAACAGCATGCCAATCACTTTGGCTCTCTTTAGGAAGGGCAGTGATAGGAATTAGCAGAAAAGAGCAGGAGAGTATTTTTTCAAACTTCTATGCAAAAAGACCTGCTGTTCTTTGCAGTGAAATGTTGGCACCTGATCTCTATACCTGTGACAGCAATCCAAAGCTGATAAACAGCACCAGACTCTTTCTGCATCTCATCCCTTCTCCTTCCCTTCTCAAAGCCAGGACAGGGCATGCAGGAGCACAGCCCAGCAGGAACTAAGCAGAAGCAGAAAACAGAGATGGATCAAAGACTTTATAAAGCAGTTTGTCTTCTGATTCTACAAAAGTCATTTCTTCTATTTGGTCCACTGCCTGATGGGCTTGGAAGTGAGCAGCAGACAGGACATACTGAGCTCTTCTTGACAAAATCACTACTTTTATATGTACACACAGAATTTGGTGAATGCTGACTCTCATTCGGAACTAGTTCTCCCTGCAGCATTAAAGACCAGGCTGACAAGGTCCAATGAGTGGGTAATGAAAGAGTACTCAATGCTTTAAAAGTTTTTGCTTGTCTGCAATTTTACACTTTAAGGAAATAATCTGTAAAAATTTAAGCAGCCAATAAAACTCCAGTAAAATGCCTTTCTTAACTCAGTCCCATTCCTCCCTTCTGATTATTTTTCCTTCATCTATTGCCAGATGTTTTCTCTAGGAAAAGTGTCATAACACAGTACAAAGATCCATGGTGGTCCATATTCTGTTTTGCCACTGACTTGGTCAGATTAAGTCATTTTACTACATGTCAGCTTCTCTGGGAAACTTTTCATTAAACAAAAACAAACCCAAAAAACTGTCCTGTTCACTAATGTGTTGAAATTTCCACAACACATGGGCTGTATTATCAAGTGTTTCCCATACTAAAAAAAACAGCTCTGGTTTTTCACCTAGAGAGAAACTTTTAAAATAATGGAGCTGAAAGACCAAAACATAAAATCACAGAATGCACTGGGTTGAAAGGGACTTTAAAAAGAGATCTAGTCAAACCTCTTGCAGTAAGCAGGGGCATCCCCAACTAGATCACATTGCTCAGAGCCCCATCAAGTCTGACCTCGAATGTCTCAGGGATGGGTTCTCCAACCTGTTCCAGTGTTCACAGTATCACACACTATCACAGTATCACCAAGGTTGGAAGAGACCTCAAAGATCTTCAAGTCCAACCCATCACCACAGACCTCAAGACTAGACCATGGCACCAACTGCCACATCCAAACCCGCCTTCAACACCTCCAGGGACGGTGACTCCACCACCTCCCTGGGTAGCCCATTCCAGTAGCAAATGACTCTCTCAGTGAAAAACTTTCTCCTCACCTCCAGCCTAAACTTCCCCTGGCGTAGCTTGAGATTGTGTCCTCTTGTTCTGGTGCTGGTTGCCTGAGAGAAGAAGGTAACTTCCCCCAGGCTACAACCTGGCTACCCTTCAGGTAGTTGTAGACAGCAAGAAGGTCCCGCCTGAGCCTCCTCTGCTCCAGGCTAAACAATCCCAGCTCCCTCAGCCTCTCCTCATAGGGTTTGTGCTCGAGGCCTCTCACCAGCCTCGTTACCCTTCTCTGGACACGCTAAAGCACCTCAATGTCCTCCTTAAATTGAGGGGCCCAGAACTGGACACAGGACTCAAGGTGTGGCCTAAGCAGTGCAGAGTCCAGGGGGAGAATGACCTCCCTGCGCCTGCTGGCCACACTATTCCTGATGCAAGCCAGGATGCCATTGGCCTTCTTGGCCACCTGGGCACACTGCTGTTCCACCACCTTCATAGTAAAGCACTCCTTCCTAATGACAAATGACATGAAAACCTTCCAATGGATGCCTTGCACACTGTGCCAAGCTGTTTTGTTATTCTACTTTAGCTCACCATAGATGAAGGGCTCAGACATACAATTAGGTTTCCATAGTTAAACAAAGCACTGAGGAACAGCTGGGCTGAAGTGACTTCAGTGTATGTTTGGTAATTCAGGTTAACTTAACTACTTTCCACTTCAGTTATGGCTGCAGTGCTGTATGAATCAGGTGAAACATTCTGAATAAAAAAAATACTTTAAAATACCTAGACAGCAGCTTCAGAAAGATATGGAGCCTCAGGTGACACATGGCATCTTCTCAATATCTAGGCCTTTTGCTGATTCCTCCTGGTGTCAGTACAGATGTAAATAAAAACAGAACATGGCCACAGATTTGCTTATCTACAGCAGCGTAAAAAGGCAGAAGCTTCAGGCCCATTTAAAGAAGCACCTTTGTGCTGACAGAACCTATCAGAGGAAATCAAAGAAGGTAGCTTGCCTTTTAAGAGCTTCCTGTGCGCCTGGAACAGCCGAGTCTTCAATGTGAAGTGTGCCGTTGAGATCCACCAAGACAGCTTTCAGCACACGCCGAGCTGCCATCCTTCCTTCCCCAGGGAAGAGGCAAATAAATGAAACAACAGAAAACTGGTTAGCAGACAATGGACAATAAAAACGAGGAACTCAGTTAAGCACCTCATTTGTGCCAAGCCCGGTATTACTCAGAACATTACTCGCAGTATTAAATGGGCCCCTTTAGACAGAGAAATAAAAGGCAGTGTTTTAAAAAAATACATAATTGATGGGGTGGTGTTTTTGCAAAGTCTCTATATATGGAAATCAGGTGCTATTTATTCTTTAAGTGTCTTTATTTGTGCACGTCAAAAAAATTCTCTAAACAACTAAGACTGTTGGGAAGAGGATCATTAGGTCTGGTATTGCTGGTTCAAGGCCTCAGCAAGCACATTTTGGCAAGTCCCATCGACACCAATGGGACTGCTCAAGTGAAAATGAACATTATAGCACTAAGCAATGACACAGTGCTCTGACTATAAAGCTCAAAACACTCTGCAAAAGTGCATATTGCTAGTTTTATTTTTGTAAGTGAGATCTATGGTGATTCAACCCACAACACAATTCAGCTGCCCTAACTCTCAGGTTATTCTGTGATCGTTTGCCAGCATGGATTTTGCCTAGAAGCTCTCAAGGCTCAAAGATATTCTGCATCTCAAAGGGTTATTAGCTTCTCTTGCAAAGCAGTTTGTCTACAGCAAACTTCTGTGACACACCAACAGGTACAGGAGACAGCCCAGAAGAAAAGTCAGCATTCAAACAGTAAAGGCACTGGGCAAGAAAACAGTGAGGTTGTATTATGCAAGTTATCTGGCTAAAAGCCTTTCTTCAGATCATTATGTGTGTTGCAAGTGCTGTACTTTGCTCCACAACCAAGTTTGCTATTTGTTAAAAAATGTACAATACAAAAGCTTTTCTCCTTTTCGTTAAGACAGTAACAACTACCTGATCTGTTATCACCAAAAAGACATCACAGCTGTTTCATGCTGAACTGTCTTGGTGAGAGACACAACATGTAATAGAGAGTCTTATAAAACAGGCACAGTAGAAGCATAGAATGTGTGCACTAAATTAGGCTGATGAGAGCCCTGTCCAGCACGATCTGGAATGTTGCCAGGGATGAGGCTCCTAACACCTCTAGGCAACTTGTGCTAGTGTTTCACCACCCTTGTTGTAAGAAGTTCCTTTCTTATCTTTAACCTAAACTGGTCAGCACCAAGATTAGGACCTGCCTTAATAGATTTTATTTTCTATCTAGACAGTTTTGCCTTCCCAGACTGTCTTGTCAGTGATAAAGACCATGTGAACTTGATGTCTCAGGTACGAGACACACGCAAAGAGAACTCTTAGCTTCCACTCTAATTAATCCTGCTGGTTCCCTGCAATAAGAAAGTACTTATTTTATGGTATATCTCTTGCTACACAGGCCAAGGTTAGACGTCTATGACAAAAAGCTGATCACAGAACTTCAAAGGAAGTTTCACCCACTGCATGTGAAAAGAGGGCATGAAGTATCTAAGACATCTTCTCTCAGTAAAATACTTAATGCAGACAATGTGTCTGAACAGAGTGGAATTTGGATGACTCTGCATTACCTCCATGAAACAAGATGCTCTTCCCTCAGCCACTTGAACTCTGGCACAGACTCTGGAAATCTAAGTGCTGAGAGATATAAAAAATACAACCAAAGAAGGTGCTACAATATAAATTCTCTAGCCAAAAACACCCTAGATCTCTTTTTGTCCCCCTTCTCACGTTGCATTCATTTGGGCGTTACTGAAGTTATTTGCAAAGCCACTTTCCAGCATAGCTCAAGTATAAAGTTCATGGGCTTGCAAGAAAGACCTAACAAGATTTAGTAACTCAGCTTTCATAGTGACAGCCCAACACGTCAGAAGGAACTCACCTCTGTGCTGGTATTATGGCTATGGCAATTGGATAAAGTCATATGGTAACTCAGGCAGCTCACCTCCCACCTGGTCTTTATCACAGAATCATAGAATCACAGAATGGTAAGGTTGGAAGGGACCTCAAGGATCATCTAGTTCCAACCCCCTGCCATAGGCAGGGACACCTCCCACTAGGACAGCTCACTCAAGGCCTCATCCAATCTGGCCTTGAACACCTCCAGGGAGGGAGCATCCACGACCTCCCTGGGCAACCTGTTCCAGTGCCTCACCACCCTCACTGTAAAGAACTTCCTCCTAACATCTAGTCTAAATCTCCCCTCTGCCAGTTTAAGCCCATTGCCCCTTGTCCTGTCATTGCAGGACCTTGTAAATAATACTTCCCCAGCCTTCCTGTAGGCCCCCTTCAGATACTGGAAGGCTACTACCAGGTCCCCTCGAAGCCTTCTCTTCTCCAGGCTGAAGAGCCCCAACTCTCTCAGCCTGTCCTCATAGGAGAGCTGCTCCAGCCCTCTGATCATCTTTGTGGCCCTTCTCAGTATAAAGCACCTACATGCCCTACAGGGAGGCAACAAGATGCCCAAAACCTATAGGGAAACAGGTTTTGTCCCCTTGTAGTATGGCTTGTAATAGTGTAGGTATGTTGGGGGCTGCTCTCCACGTCAGAGGTGCCTCACAACGTTTATGCAGGACAAGACTCTCCTAGCTCCTGTTTCTTTTTGCTCCCTGATCTCACCACCAGACCACCACACTGGGCCTCTGTAGTGCCACTAGCGAAGGCCAGGCCTTTCCCTCAGATGACACCACAAGTTCGACAGAGAAGCCATTGGAGAGCAAAAGGACAAGGCAGTAGAGCGGCCCGGACTCAGGTCTTAAGGGTGTACGGCTGCTGGCATCACGGCAACCCATTCAGGCCCACAGAGAGTCTATATGGCCTCCCCCTGTGGACATAGTCTCCTGACGAGTAAGGACTAAAAGTCGGTCCCCGCTCGCTGCAAAGCCCCATGCCCCACAAGAAGAGCAGGTACCTTACTCTCCCCTCGCCATGCTGGGAAGGTCATGAGGACACAGCTACCCTCCCCGGCCAAGGCGATGGTACCGCCTTTTCCCGTCGGTTTACAATGGGCAGGTGGGCTGACCCATCCCCTGTCAGGGGAGCCACCGAGCGGCGGGCTCCCCTTTCCCGTGGTAGTTCTGCCCCCCCGTTCACACCCAAAGAAGGCGGGCGAGCCCATTCGCACAAGAATGGAGAGCAGGGTGCCGACAGCGCACCTTTGCCGAGACTAACCTGGCTCCAGCAGCACTACCACAGCCCCTGCAGCCTGCCCGCCACCGTACCGCCCCACGGGGCCCTGGCGGCGACAGGGCTGTCCGACTGAGCGCCGGGGTCCGCCTGCAGCCACAGTCACAGAACCCCAGCGTCACTCAGCCCTCGGAGACCCCTGTCTTCGGCTGATCTTCGGCACCCGCCATCAGGCAACGCGGCGGACAGCCCGCAGGGGCCTCGGTAGCGCTGAGGGCGGGTAGTCCGCGGAGCGTCACGACAGGAGCGGGAAGCGGCTGCAGTGCTCAGTGCCGGGTCCGGTGGCTGGCCATGCGACCCGGAACAGCGCGCTCAGAGGTGGGAAGGAGCAGGGTGAAAGCTAGCGACTGCCCCGACAAGTCTGGGGCATTTGACCCTTGTGCGTATGCCGGCACCCCGCGCATGATTCTTGTGGTCATTTAGAAGGTGAAGTTTCTACAGCTGCTTATTAGAAAGAAACAATTGTAAGGACAATTTGCCTAGAACAGAAACAGACTGGGGTCTGTGGAGACCGCACTTTAGCGGCGAGGGCAGCATAGTGTGCCATGCTCGTCTGCAAGAGTGTGTACAGAGACCATGGGCAGATGCAGTTGCGTTTTAAGCTGTTTCAGCTAGGATTTCACAAGATTTGAGGGCACATCAGTGAACTACTGATGGTACACTTTCACAGTTTTACATTGTGGCAGTACATCAGAAAATCCTAGGTCTATAGGATAATACTCTGCACTCATAATACGTCCACCTAAGGTATGCAGTCTTACAGCTCCTCAAGCTCTCTCTTTCCCAGCATTTCCTTTGTGCTGAGGCTAGAAGGTGGCAACAATTAAAGAATAAAAGGTGGAGCTTTTAGAGAGCAAACTTCACACTCTGAACTTTAACTGAGCAATCTGATCTACTTAGATGTTCCTGCTCAAGGCAGGGAGGGGTTGGACTGGGTGACCTTTAAAGGTTCCTTCCAACTCAAACCATTCCATGACACTATGCAAAGTGAATCTTGTCCTGGGACCTATCACTACAAATAATGCAATAAATCAGCAGGTTTCATAAACAGTACAGCCCAGGCTCTGCTCACAAAGCCAGCGTAACAAATGCACACCTTTGATGCAACAAGTAAACGCACTGGAGAGACGAGATGCCATTCAGAGGGACTTGGACAGGCTTGAGAAATGAGCCCTTGCAAGCCCCGTGAAGTTCAGCATGGCGAAGTGCAAGGTCCAGCGCTGGGGTCTGGGCAATACCATAAATGCAGGCTGGGAAAGAAGTGGATTAACAGCAGCCCTGAGATACTTGGGAGTATCGGTTAACATGCAGCTCAACATGATCTAGCAATATATGTTTTCAAAGTACAATGTGGACAGGCTAAGAGAGTTGGGAGTTGTTCAGCCTGGGCAAGAGAAACCTTTGAGTAGACATTATAGTGGCTTTTCAGTACCTAAAGGTAAAGGAATGCTAGAGAGCGACTTTTTACAAGGGCCTGTAGTGATAGAAAAAAGGGTAATGGTTTTAAATTGAAAGAGGGTAGTTCTAGAATTAGATGAGAAGAAATAAATTCTCTACTGTGGAGGTGGTGAGACACTGGAAGAGGTTGCCCAGGGAAGCCGTAAATCCCACATCTCTGGAAGTATTCAGGGTCAGGTTGGATGGGTATTTTTGAGCAACTTGGTCTAGTGGAATGTGTCGCTGGGCATGGCAGGAGGGGTGGAACCAGATAGTCTTTACAGTCCCTTCCAACCCACACCATTTTATGATTGAAGTGAGATGTCAAAAATAATGAAACGGGGTTCGAGACTGATTTATTATGTATAAACTTTTTACCTTCTTACTTTTCCCTTCACCTGCCGCCATGTCCTTCACAACAAAACCTTTAGGAGTACCATTAGATAGAACTGATCTTTTATTCTTGTCTGTATTTTCACTAAAGAAACTCTGCAGACCCACAAGCTTCATTTTCCCTACACAATCACCTACAACTGGTACTGCCAGAGTGTGATCTACTACTGTGAAAGTATCTTCTATTTGCACCCTTGCTAGAACAAATTACTCTGTGCTAGAAAGTCTTAGTTCTCATGCTGATCTGTAAAATATTCTGATTATTGTCAATCTCTAAGGGGTTTGTGGAGTTTATGCCCAAGTGAGCATGACAGGGGACAGAACTAGATGATCTTCAAGGTCCCATCCAACCCAAGCTGTTCTGTGATTCTGTGGTTTCTGAGTGCTAGTGGTCTTCACGGTTTGAAATGACTACTTAAGCTCAGAGTACTTTGTGTATGGAGCTCTCTGACAGGTGGAAACTTTCTTGCATATTCCATTATCAAAGAACCCAAACCTCTACCAGGTTTGAAGTGCTTTGCCTTGTTTCAATTTAGCCACAGCAGAACTGCTCAAAGCCACGAGATTGCAGTGTTATTCCCATGCTGTTTCTCTTTACACTCCTTTCGCTGCCTGTCTGGTTACTCTTTTGCCCTCTTCCCTGCTTAGTACCTGGGAGACTTGATCTTTAGCTGCTGCCCCACTTTGAATCACTATTTTGCATCTGCTGGGTAAAATGTGTCCCAGTTTTGCTCAAATGCAGGATTCCTGCTACACAGAACCACTGCTCCTTTTTACTGCACGTGCCCATTTGATTTCAAAACAATCTGCCCACGTGCTACAAGCCCTGCACTGAAACTTCTGCCTTTCTGAAAGGACACGGATCAGAGAAAATTGCAAGCAACAGCTTTAAAATTAGGTGAGAAGCGATCTTTAGCACAGCATTTTAGTTTAGGAAGAACAGGTGTTTTAACAGTCGATACATATGAAAAGGCAATGATGGGCAAGCTGTGCTTTTAAATCATTCAGTTCTCCAATCCAACGTATCAGTGTGGAAACATCTACCACTGCCTTTTTACAAAAATGCCTGCATGCCAACGGTGTATTATCTGTCCCAAACACATCCTGCCCGGTTTCCATGAAAGACAGATACACGAAAATGACTGATCTAGACTGTACCCTCATCACCTCTGAATTATACAAAGATTGTTACAAAGAAATACTTTATTATAGATGTACCTACTTTGGAATTTAAAGGCCAGTACAATCCTTTTCTGCCTCTGGACAGCATTACCATGGCTCATTAGGTTTGCTACGTAAACCAAGACACAGCTTCACTTGCAAGTGCCACAGGGATGAGAAAAAGTATTTGATGCAAGAACAGTAACTCTGTTAATCTGGAACAGGATGAAGCTGAGTTCTGAGATGCTCCCACTGTACATAGATACACAGCGAGTTAGGAAAGAGTTTGCTTAACTTAGAAACTCAATTTATTTACATGTTTTCACTAAAACAAAACAAAACAAACCCCAGAAAACAATATAAAACTCTCTTCCTGGATATACTCTACTCTGCAAAATGCTGCAACACATTTTACAGATCTGTTCTTGTACACAACAGTGAATGCTTTAGTCATCAAGACATCAGAAGAAATTTAAAAATAATTAAACTGCCAAGTCTCCTTTGGCTTCCTCCTTCTTAGAAATAAGCTGAGACACTTTAGCAGAGGAACACATGTAAGATCTCTTAACTTCAAATGAGAATCAGCCTTCTTCAATTGAGACTTGTTATATAACGCTGGACCAAACCCAGCAGTCTTAATTGAGAGATGATCTGTACCAAAGTATTTAGCAATATTCTATGCAAAGGATATGCAGGATCATACCCATTGTTTCAAAGTTGTTAATTTAACAAAGGAAGATGTAGGACAGAGGAAAAAGCAGCAGTAACAAAAGAGGCTGCAAATTGCTGTTTTGACAAAGAATTGCATTTGGAAAGGGCAGGTATTCCTTTCCCACTTTTCCAAAAGAAGCCTAAAATATAAATGGCTCCTCAATTCCAAAGCACTAATCATCAAGCAGAAGTTTAACACGCATCTTAAAAGTGCAGTAATCCTTGACAGAGCAGTAACTACTATCCCTATTATCACCTGCCAGCCAAAATTAGCACTGAGTTGGTCAGCTTTAGGTATAGCTTTTTTTGGTTTTGTGGGTTGGTTCGGTTTTGGGTTGCCTTTTTTTGTTGTTTTTTTTTTTTAGTTAGCATAGGAATTGCACTTATTGTCAAATTACTCTACCACTAGGATGAAACATTAGTTGATTTGAAGAGGCTCCAAGACACCAAGAGAAAAAAATCCTGGTTTCACTCAAACTTAACCAAGACTTTACCCAGCTAATTTTATCTCCCTCGATACCACAACTCCAATAACTTACAGCACATTTTCAGAGCCTAATTCATATACTCCTAAACAGTACCATGGTAGTAACTGAAATGAAAATCATCATTGTTTATTTTAATTTAAAAAATCAGTTGGGAGGCTCCCTGAAGAAAATTCATCCCTGAGTAACAAGATGTTTAAAAACTGCATCCTGCCAACAATCATTGCAATATGTCAACAATACACACTCTAACAGTGCTACTAACAGGTGGCAGCAGAACTGGTCACAGTCCAATATATTTGCAGCGTTGTTGCACTGATCCCATTATCTTGTTTAATGAAACTGCAAGTGAACATTAGGAAATAGGGTAAATAGAAATAGTGTCTTTATTACTTTGAATGTCAGATTGACAGCTGGATCCCCAAAAACTCAGAGCAGTGGTGGTCAGAACTTGTTTCTTTGGATGTCCAAATGATTTTCACAGGTACTTTCAACCAAACAACAGGAGGAGAACGATTGTAATGGAGTTCACTGCTATTAATGGCACTGCAGAGAAAGACAAAGAACAACTGTAAAACTTCTTCACATCATGAAGTGGTGAAGGTAACTTATTATGATATTGTGAGACTACCTCTTAAGGAGTAAAATCAATCAAAACTTTAAAACCACATTTTCTTATGTGAAAATCAGGATTAATGTAGGAGCCAGAATGAAAAAATCTAGGATACCAAAAATTAGCAGAAAGCAACAGCACAAATATTTTTCTACGTCTCAAAATGTTTTAACTTTAATCCAAATGACCTTTTCAAAAGATGAAAATAAACTCTCTCAAAGTCAGTTTCTAGTCTTTTCTGTGATTCAGGAAAAATGTCTCTGTTTTTCCTCTGTGGTGAGCAAAATAGGCCAGATTGTCCTTTCCTTTTGTTATCATTGACTACAAAAGGACTTATTTTGGTGTGCTTTTATAGTAAAGAAAACTACTGGCAACATAGAAATTTAAGTCTTACATTTTTTTCCCAATCCTTGGTGGCACATATGCCTGTCTTACCTTTAAGAATCCCAGAAATTTATTTCCCTCACAAGGCACTTAACATAACATTTAATTTAGCCAAGGTGAAGCTAACTGTACAATGACTAATTGTCAAACTTCCCTCCAGCTTCCAAACTCTGAAGAAAGACAAGAGGCAGCAGTGGCACCACAAGTCAAAAGTCCAAGAATGATTTGCATTTTATCAAAATTAGGGCACCTTAGCTAGGATCTACATCCTCCTACAGAGTCCACAGATGAAGGAAGAACAGATTGAAAATGACAAGTAAAAACAGTAACTGAAACAAAACTTTACAGATAACGATATTTAAACACCGGATCGTCACCTTACCTCTCATAACAGTTCGTACAGATCGAATAAGGTTCGTTATCTGTGCTTTAATTCCTGGTTCCTCTCCAAATCCTCCAATCCCTTGGTCACTTCCCCAGCCAACTGTGTGACATAAAATAAGCCAGATGTTAGAAAACTCCAAACCATGACATCAGCAGTATTAATGAGTGTTCTATCTTCATTAAGGCCACAAAAATGATTAGGATGCTGAAGCACCTCTCCTGTGAGGAGAGGCTGATAAAGTTGAGGTCGTTCAGCCTGGAGAAGAGAAAGCTCCAGGGAGAACTTACTGAGGCCTTCCAGTACTTATCGAGGGCTTCTAAGAAGATGGGGACAAACATCGGGGCTGTTGTTACAGGACAAGGAGTAATGGTTTTAAAGAGGGGAGATTCAGTCTGTTAAGTATGGTGAAACACTGGTCCACTTTGATCAGATATGCGGTAGATGCCACATCCCTGGCAACATTCAGGACATACTAGATGGGGTTCTGACCAACCTGATGTAGCGGAAGATTTCCCTGCTCACTGCTGGCGAGTTTGACTAAATGACCTTTAAAAGTCCCTTCTAAGAATATAGTTTATACTAAAACTGAAAGACAAACTAGAAACCAATTAACTTTATTCACCATGAGATTTTAAATAATATATTGAAAACCTTGGTGGGGTCTCATCTGGAATACTGTGTCCAGTTCTGGGCCACTCAGGTCAAGAAGGACAGGGAACTGCACAGACCCACAAAGATGATTAAAGGAGTGGAATATCTTCCTTATGAGCAAAGGCTGAGGGAGCTGGGTTTCCAGCTTGGAAAAGAAGAGACCAAGGAGTGACCTCTTTAATTAGTTTATAAATATGTGAAGGGCAAGTGTCAGCAGGACAGAGCCAGGCTCTTCTCAGTGGTAGGGCAAGGGTCAGTGTGTGCAACCTAGAGCACTGGGGGTTCCACATGAACATGAGGAAAAACTTTTTCACTGTGAGGGTGACAGAATGCTGGAACAGGCTGGCCAGCAAGGTTGTCAAGTTTCCTTCTCTGGAGATATTCAAAACCTGCCTCGATGCATTCCTGTGGCCTCTAGGTGCTCATGCTGTGGCAGGGGGGTTGGACTAGATTATCTTTCCAGCTCTGTTCCAACCTCCAACATTCTGTGATTCTGTGTGTAATGAAGACAACAGTGATGACAGATCAATGTTTGTGTAAAGGAAACCCTCACCTTTTAAGTACCACTACCACTTGCATGCCAGAGAAACAAACACGTTTATTTGGTCTTCAAAAAAAGCTGAAATAAAATAAAAACACAATCTGTCCTTTACTAGAAAATAAAGAGTGGAGTAACTGGTAGGAAGTGATGCTTCAGCACTGAGAAACAAACTGCACAGCAAAACACAGTCACTATCCGAAGCTGCACTGCGCAACCCCTGAGTTTCTTTTCTCCAGAGACAACTTTTTAGAGACTGGAGGCAGCAGGCGAGTCCTCTCTCTCACGACCCACTGCCTGGAGCTATGCACAAGTGTCCCAAAGCCAGCAAGTTGCCTGACCACCCAATCCTGACCGCCCCCACATCTCCTTTTCCTCAAGCCGCTCGTCAGGAAAGCAAAAGAAACCCCCAAACTCCAGGTCCCTTTCAGTGAATCCTACTGGGAAACAGAACAAAGAGATAGTTATCTGTACTGCTAGTTTAGCCTCGTTTGGAGAAGCAAGAACGCTTCCTATCAGGAAACCGGGAAACCTTAAATTACAGGCAACACTTTTTCTGGGGCTGTGCAGATTTGTCCGTGGGTTTTCTGTGTTTTGCAGGCTTCTGTTTTCTGCTGGAGAACACGGATAATCAGCCTCAAGGATGATCTCTCCTCAGCAGCACAGAAACGCAAGCGAGAAGGTACAAAACCTGAGAAGCAATAGCTCACCAGGAAAAGGCGTGAGGAGATGAAAGAAACCGCCTCACGCTGCCACAACATCCTGACACGAAATGGGAGGGAAAATAGTACAAATGGACTGAAAAGAGCCCAGAAATATATGGGCAAAGAGACCAGAGCACACTGGCAGAAAATCAAGCTGAAATTCCCACGGCAATTCCTTGCACCCTCGAAGGCCGGCAGGCCGGGAGGGGCCTTCATCGCGCCGCACAAGGCGGCTTCCCCGCACCCGCGGACACCGCTACAAGAAGCCGTGCGGCCGCGGCCGGCTACCCCAGCCAGGCTCCGGGCCGCGGTGCGTGTGCGTGGCGGTGCTGATGCGTGGCGGTGCTGATGCGCCGCGGCCGCCAGGCCCCGGCCTAGCCCAGGCTCCCCTCTCGGTCCGCTCCCGCAGCCCGGCCCGTCACTGAGCGGCTCACCGTGCCGGAGGAAGCGCTCTTCGTGCAGCACAGCGATGGCGTTGACAATCAGGAGCGCGGCCTGCAGCAGCGAGTACAGCGTAAACGCCATGGCCGGCCACCGCCGTGCGCCGCCGGGGCGGGAACCGGGAGCCAAGCGGGACGTGGCGGGGCTGGGCTGGGGCGGGGCGGGACCTCACGGCGGCGGGGCTGGGGGCGGTGTCTGTCTGCAGGCGGGCCGGGGACTAGAAGGCGGGTGGCCGGGCGTGGCCATCCTGCAGGCGGGGCTAAGCGCTGGTTCTGGGCTTGCAATGTGCGGCCGGTGTCACGTTGGTATTTCGATAGGCAGGAAAGCGTCAGTAAATGTAATGTTTCATCTTCTAGACAGTGGAATCTGGCAGAGAGACATGATCAAATGCAAGACCAAGTGCCGGGTCCTGCACTTTGGCGCCAACAACCCCAAGCAACACTACAGGCTTGAGGTAGAGTGGCTGGAAAACGGCCGGGAGGGGAAAAGGATCGGGGGGGG
>VWZE01015916.1:48143-68143 GCA_013396675.1 Eubucco bourcierii
ACATAGGCATATTAGGGAAGTTATATTTAGAAACTAAGTGGGGTGGTGTGCACATGGGCTGCTGGGAATAGAGTATGGGGATGCTCTTTTTCAGTACTGGGCTTTTAGAATACAACAAAACTAAATTGCTCTGAGATTTCTCCATAGCTGGGAATCTGAGTGACTATGAATTCACTGTTCTTTGATATTGTCTTTTGGAAGGATGATTGGAGGAATTCAGACTGAGATCAGAATATCTGTGTCTCTACAGTCCCAGGTGGTGCTGCACACCGAGGTGATGTGCTTCTGCTGCCAGACAGCAAGTATGCATTCACAAATAATGTCAAATGTATTACTGCAAGCTGACACCTCCACTGTGAGGACAGGCTGAGACAGTTGTGGTTGTTCAGCCTGCAGAAGAGAGGCTTCAGGGCTTTCATTACTTAGAGAAAGATAGGGACAGACACCTTAGCAGGGCTTGTTGTAGCAATATGGGTGATGGTTCTAAACTATAGAGGAGAAATTTGGACTAGATACAAGGAAGGAAATTTTTATGCTGAGTATGGTGAAACACCAGTCCAGATTTCCCAGAGAGGTGATAGATGCCCCATTCCTGTCAAGGTTAGATGGGGCTCTGAGCAACCTGATGTAGCTGGAGATGTCCTTGCTCACTCCCAAGGTATTGAAGCAGATGACCTTTAAAGGTCCCTTCCAACCTAAATCATTCTATGATCCTATGAAACGGGTTGTGCTGAAGTCAGTAGCAAGGCCCTAAGGTATAGAAACAGCAGAAGAAAACAGGCAAATGCACAGAATTCATCTGACTCACCCACTCATTTAGTAGCATATTCGAAGCATGCACATTTACATCCATACCCACTGATAAGGCACCTAAGACACATTCTTGTGCATCCCTCTTTTGGTTTTACAGTACATGAGGATGTTTGTGTGAGTTGTGCTCAGTGTCCTTGCAATGCAGTATCATCTTTCACCATCCCTGCCTTTTTTAAGGAGGAAAAGAGCAGGCTAGGCTCAGGAAGAGGAAAGAAATGGGCTTGGGCAGCTTCAGGACTTAACCCTTCAATTTTTTGGGAAAGCAGCAGCACCAGAAAGCACCTGCGTCTGCAAAGATGAGCTGTCTGGCTGAATGAAAGCAGAAGTCTCTCATGAGGAGGAAGCTGCTTCCCCACTGAACAGTCCTCAGGAAAGGGAAATGTGTGTGCAAGAACTGAGATGCTTAAGCCACTCATGACCTGAAAAGGCAAGGTGTTCTGCCTGACTAGTCTTATAACTCCTACCCTTGACAGGAGATAAAAGCTATCAATCAGGAAGCTTGCTGCCACACCCTCCTAAAAGCAGAGCTCTCCTCTCCACCAGGTTCTTGAACAAAACTGCCTTCCAGAGCACAGTGTTTGCAAAGGCTATAAAGCTCCTCTCCAAACAGCAGCAGAGAGGAGTTTGTGAACAACCTCTTTACCTGATCACCAGTTCCATGGTTTAGGTTCAAAGGGAACTGCCTAAATAAGCACATTTCATCTGAGACCCCTGATACCGCGCCAGCTGCTTTCTTCTTTCTCCCACTCACGAGGGCCAACAGGCAACACCGGTCTGCATGGCTGCCAGTTATATAGGACATCTCCCAAGCTGTACTGACCTAGATAAGACAGCTGCACACCTCCTGAAAAAATGACTGCTCTTAATCCACTTCTCTGCTAAACTGGGCACATCAGCATCTTTTCAATATGTCTGTTTACCCATTCTTCTGGTAATAAATGAAATTGAAGTGGGTGCTCAATAGGAAAAGGACTGCTTTCTTCATGAGTTAAATCACCTACAATGTCATCTTCTTGACAGCATTACCTACAATGATAGGTGAGCATTGGGTAACTCTGCTGCCACAGTGGAGTGGTATTTAAAACTCTCCGTGGCAACATAGCCCCCTTCTGTGAACCCTGGTGACTTGCACTCAAACGGGCATAGAGATCCAACACGTGGTCCTTATCAAGGGGTGCATTGCCACTGCCAGCAATAACAGAAGTGCAGATAGTTTGGTTTTAAAGCAGTAAGAACTCTGTGTCTTATGAGTAAGTCCACATTAATAGGAAATACATGACAAGGGAAGTGGATCTGTGATGTAGGAAAACCCTGTATCCATACTGCATTACTTGTGTAATTTTCTTTTATTCCTTCAGGCTACCTCTAGTCTGGTCGCAGGTATAGATCATGGATTATGAGCAAGAGTACAATCCTGGGTGCACTCCTGGAACACGTTCTTGTTTGCAAGCTCTGATTCTGCTCCACAACATGAACTGAAGTACAGGCTGCCCAGGGGGCTTGTGGAGTCTCCTCTGAAGACTTTCAAAACCCACCTGGATGCCTTCCTGTTTGGACTACCCTAGGTGTTCTTGCTTTTGCAGAGGGGTTGGACTTGATGATCTCTGGAGGTCCCTTCCAACCTCTAACATTCTGTGATTCTGTAACCAGATAGGATAGGGGATTCATGTCTAAAGCATGTGTCAGATCCCTGCTACACTTGGACATCAAAGTGTAGCCATCTGTACACCACCTTCTTTCAGAGATTTCACCTTTGCGTCCCATCTCTAGGTGGAGAACACAGTGATACACTACTATGACTGTTGTTGCTTGAAGAGGGTAACTTCAGTACCCCAAAGCACTTATCTGATGAGTATCTATAGGCATTTAAATACTTCTCATTTCCAGAGAACGCAATTGAGATGTCAGTCAGAAGACAGTGCAGCCAGAACATCTCCCCCAAATGCAAAGCACATATTTATGTAGGGAAGGAGACAGATGTGCAGCTGAACTGCCATTGGAAAACCACGTTTTGCACATGTGGAGCTTATGCGTGATGCGTGGGACTAGGTAGAAGACAAACCATGACTGAGCCTTGGACAGGTGGAGGAGGAGGAATCTCAGTGCCAACAGCATGCCCTAAAGTGTGAGCCATCACTGTGCCCTGTGAAAGTATTTACAGTTGTGTGAGGCAAACAGAGATTCTCACCTCCTGGGTGGGCAGTGGCATGTGCTCAGAGCAGCACCTGTCTGCACAGGATGCGAGGCGATGGAGAATCTGGCAATGCTGGAGCACAGAGTCTCTATCCCACGTACATTTAAGAAGATACCGTAGAAAAAATTATTTTGCACAGAGGCAGTGGCCGAGCCTGGCTTATGACTGGTACATACACATCTGGTTTTGTTCAGAATTTCTGCCGTTTCTAAAGGAAAGGAAGCTTTCACTTCTGTTTCTAATGGTCATTAATTCTACGAGGTGTTTCTCTAACATTTGAATTTACTGGAGAAAGAGGTGCAGCTCCATCCTGTTAACCCATGACACAGCCTGAAGCATTGTCATGGTTTAGCCACCTGCCTTAAAAAGCAGAAAGTGGCAAATGAATTCTGCTAAAAACAGTACTTGTCAGCTCACTTTTCTGTACACACTCAGGGATGTGCATGCTACCTTTGGTATCGAAAGGACTGTTCCCATTTTGTACCACTAAATCTGGAGAGGAACTCCAACAAAAATCTAATTAAGGTAACAGAACATATGGAAGCAAACTTACAGTATTATTCCAACTGCTAAAGCATAGAAGAAGAAATTAATGATAACAAATTACAAGCATTTTTATTTTGGTTCGTGGGTTTGTTGTTTTTTTTCTTTAGTGTCTACTTGTAAGACATTGTAGACACTAAGTTCCAGACCTACTCTATCACATGTTATTATCTGGGTGACAGCACTTCAGCACAAGAAGCAGCTCAAGAAATCCAAGAGCCGGTCTGCTGAACAGATGTTTTCATCTAACACTCTTGCTGACATCAAACAATCTAGCTGGACGACTTTAAGAGGGTAAAACCAGAAATCCCAGTCAAACACTGCTATTTTCTACTTTCACTTTTTGGAGTGACAACAGGCACACAATGACCAAGGTCTCTGCACACAAACGTGGATAGTCCTTGTTTGTATAATGAGTACATCAATTGTACAAAGCACCTACTTTCCTTTTACAAACTAAAACAGGAGTTAAACCTACTGGTGTTTTTCCTAATTACAGTAGGACCCAGAGGAACTTCATCTCATGCCTCTGAAGATCTGCAAGCACTACCACATGGTAGATTTTTTTTTTCCCTCTTTTAAACACTCTTTGAGTCTTTGATGGGTGAAAGATGGTGCAGAAACAGAAATCAGTTTTGCAGGTAGGTAGTTCCTGAATTATTTTATTGCCTGTCACTGAAGAACAGTTTATTCAAAGCAGCACCAAGAGTAGAAGGCCATCAAAATGAGAGGACTTAAGAGTTGGATCCATTGCTGATCTCTGAAAATTATTATTAGCCCAAAGTTAGGCTACTGAGGAGGAATTCAGTTCATGGAAGTATAAAGAAAATAAAAAACCCTAAACCAACACTTTCAACTTGAGCTGAAAAGACAAGGGATTGCCTGCATAACTCACATGCCTCAAAGACCTGTTGCTTTCTACACCTATGTAAAATTAGAGGTATTGGTCACTGTCTGACTTTAGTTACCAAAATAACTAAGGGTACTAACACTAGGTGAAAACCATTGTAGTTTTTTTTCCTGAGAGGTTACAACTTTGGCCAGTATTTCCTGGAAATCTACAAACTACTTTGTTAAGGGACAAAAACCTAGGCTCTTAGCAGGAGGCTTAAAATTTCTTACTTGGTGCTCTGCTTCTCTGTGGAAATATTTTAGAGGGGTTCACAAAAAATATAACAGGATAAAAATTGTCATGCTGGAAAAGCTGATTCTGATCTTTATCTCCCACCAGGCAGCCATGAATAAAGTTTATGCTTCCAAAATCTGATTCACTAACACAGTTGCTTAGAAGACAATGTAGCAGATACAGAGTCTCTAACATGAACTGACGCAGTGCTTTTGTTAGGCTGGCTGGGCTGTCCTGACAGACGAATTCTGGTCACAGTGGGCAGAAACTGACAACTGTAAAGCCAAATGAGCTCTTCCGAGGCCATAGCACAGGTGCCATGTTAGAATTCACTGCAACCCATTAGGTGGTGATTTCTTCTCAGTGGCCCTTTCTGTATGGCTTAATAACAGAAGCCGGATGATCCATGCCCAAATCCATGCATAAAATCCAAGTACATGCCCTGCACTTAGCCAGCACTTTGAAAGAAGAGAAAGACTAAAATACACTCAGTGATTTCAGACTAATTTTGCTGCTAAATATGATGAATGACCAGTTGGTTCCTGGCACAAAGAGGTTGACAATACTTCCCGGTAGCTGCTCCAGACACTGAGCAACTCCCTTCACAAGAGAAGGATGGACATGCAATGTCCCATTGCTCCAGCTACCTGCTGAGCCACATATTGTCAAAACCATGCAGCGCAGCGGATGTAATACAGCAGGGGCCATCCTCCACCTTCCCAACGATCTGAGCCTTCCTCCTGACTTTTAGGAAGCCATAAACCACTTTTATTAAAGTCTGGAGCACACAAAGCTTTAAAATAAAAGCTCATTGATTAAATACTGCTTTAATTGAGGCTTTTAACGATGGCTGTAGTGAGGGCCAGGGAGCAGCAGAGGGCACCCGGAACCCGCGCCAGCACCCCTAGCGCTGTCACCCAACGCGGCACGGCTGCCCTCCACTTGGGGCCATTTATCATTGCCTTCTGCACTGCAGTTTTGCAAAGTCACCCCATAACGGAGAGCACAAAAAACCCCAGTATGTCTGGTGTTCAGTACTGGCTGGCCACTACCTGCAAGCAGTCCTTTCTGTGTAACAATCAGGTTACAGAGGATGTTTGCAGTAGAGACTTTTCAAATACAGTTATATCTGGTTCATTTTTACATGTTTATCTTCAGCTAGTCGTATTCCAGACATTCCTGACACACCAGGGCAGCTTATTTTAAAGTCTGACAACTCAGTTGTGTAGCTTCAAGAATTACAGTTTACAGCAAGTGAAACTATCATTCTGGCAAAACTAACATATCGCTGACAAGAGACGTCTTCAAGATCATGGACAAGTCTTCAGGAATGACCAATTTAAGTTGTGCAACTCATCAGCAGTAAGAAGAGACAAAATAAAACTGACTCTGTGCCCTTACATTGTTTGCAAATTTAAAAAAAAAAAAAAAAAAAGACACCAAGTTCCATGGCTAGTTATACCAACACATTTTGAGCTCAGTACATTACAAAGGAAGACACATATGAAGCCGTAAGTAAAATGAAGATTTAAGTAAGCATTAAGTGCTTTTACCTTTCTCTTTGCAATTCTGTGTTAACAAGAAAATGAGATGAAGGCGGCTCTGTTAAAAGCAATAGTGTTGGCATCCCAGGTGCATACAACACAAACTAACCTGCCTCTGTTAAAAACAAAACAACCACCAAACAAATAAAATCCAAAGTAACTGTGTTTTTTTCTGTACTCTGCACTAAAAACTGTAATTCACCCATGTCGCAACCCAAGAAGGCCAAAGAAGTTCTATCGTTAGCACATTCAGCTCATGAATCTTAACTCTAGATACAACCACACAAGATATGTTCACAATAATGAATAAAATCAACTGCACAGATTATCGCATCGAAAGTGCTTATTCCATTTCAGTTATGAACTGAAACATTACTGAGTATTTCTGCACCTATGTCTAAGACCAACACTGTCTTGTCTCAAACAACTCAGGCTGGAACCATTCTTAGGGGAATCAGGAGAAAGATGGACTGAGCCCTGCAGAGGCATAGCTGGGAGATGCTTTTCTCTGTATCTCCAAACAAATGGAAAACATCAGTTTGAGCATGCACTGGTTCACAGGTCAAACTTTGGTCTGTTGATGCTCCCCTGAACTTTCCTCACCCAGTTTACAGTTGATACCCCAAAGGTGGTCCCAGGCTGACTAAGATATATAAGGGTAAGCACAAGCATTTACCTTTGTCAACCCACCACCTATGGATCAAGCAAGACAACACTGGGTCTAACGGTGATGAAACCTCTCTGCTTTCTCTCTCTCTCTCTCTCCTTCCTCTCTTTTATGTCAGTTTTCTTCTACTTTTTGTTTGTTTGTTTTTTCTTTTTTTTGATAGATGTCACCTAGTTTGTTCTAAAGCAGTTGGTAAGGAAGCAACTCCTCTGCCAAAGTGCCCTTATCCACAACACTTGTTGACAGCTGTTAGCAAAAATAAACAATAAATTGTTTCCTTTTTTTCCTCAGGGTCACTGTCATGACTCTACTGCTGTTTCAGCCCTGACGAGCTAGAGTAGTCTTCATTGCCCACTGAGTGGGATGAGGCATTTGACTTTTGTAGTGTGACTCTTATTGTCCTCGTGGCCCTCCTGGGCCGGCTAAGCTCATTCAGGGGATTACAAAGATTCACCTCTCCTGTCATCCACTGAGTGGGATGAGACAACCCATCTTAAAAAACACATTGCTTGCAGCAGTCTCTTGGTTTTTCATGAGCAAACATTCTTTAACTGGTCTCAGTGATACTGGGAGGGACACCTAAATGTGTGCAACATTTAGCAATAATTAAGGTAATTAAAGTCAGGCAGCCACAGTTAGTGAAGAGGTCCTGAACTGTTGGTGCAGTACATTAGATGTTGGAATTGCTCTCTGTAAGCAGTCAGGCAGCCCTGTTTAACAATTAAATGACTAGCAGTCTTTCAGTAAGTGAAAAGCGTGTGAATTACATGATCATATTTCTCTTCCTGCCCACAAAAAAAGCACTACACTGAACCTTGTGATTTCTCCACTTCCTTGAGAATCAGGAAAAAAATCATCACATCTGGCTCACTGGAGGTCTGGGATATCCAGTTTTAGAATTTCACAACCAGACCACAAAGTGATAGCAGAGATGACCTATTCCTTCCCTGAGAGGGGAAGTTCAGCTGACACATGAGATAAAGGCTGAAGTGGGCTCACAATCTTTGTGCTCAAAACCAGGAATCAGACAGGTCACCTGCATCAAGTCCAATGCAGTGGGGAAGTGTTTTTCAGGATAGCATCCTAATTACTGTCTTCTTCTGTGACAATGCAATTCATTGATTGAGCCAAACTCTCTGTCTGGAATTGTGACACCAAGGGGAGCACAATAATGTATTAAAGGAAAAGAATGGAGACAGCAGCAAAAAAATCTCAAAGATGTTCTGGACTTGAATTTCCTCTGCAAACAATCTCCTCTGCCTCTCATTGAAATCTCTCAAGTAAGCAGGATCAGGAATGTTCATCTTCTCTAAAAATAAGGCACTCCTAAGAGCCTCTGAACACAGGTGCACAAGTTTGATAATCTTGGCCTTCAGCTTTATTTTATGTCCTAGCATATCAGTTAGAAAATGACAGTACGAGGAGGCTTGACAGTGCCTTTCCTGCACCAGGGTTTGTGACAAGTACGAGGAAAATTTAGATGCTAGAGTATGACTCAGGTAATTTGGGATATTTTTGAGGCAAATGTAAAAAAAAAAAAACCCTTGTTCATACTGGTCACAGACAAAGCACTATCAAAACAAGCATGAGCAGACAGCTTTCCATTTGTACAGTGCCCTGTTTCTTAAAACCAGACTAAGGGACATATGAGTAAGAAACAGTTTCACACACTCCACCCCTTGCTTCCAATGGATTAAGTATGTCAAATTTTCAAAACAGTACAATTGTATGCAATGATCCAGAGTCATACTTACACACAGAGGCAAAATCCTTGTTGATTAAAAAAAACCAAAAAAAAACCAAGCATGAGACCAAGTAGCAATATGTGCCTGCAATCCTTTACTGCTAAGTTAAGCAATTCTGGAGATTACCATTTGAAAAAAACCACACACCCTAAAGTTTTTTTGCCAGTGAGAAGCTGGCCTTGCACCGATTCCATGTTGAGGTCTGAAAAGCACTCCTTGGAAACTCCTACAAAGTAGAAACATTTAACTCCTTAAGGTTTAGGTTTCTCTCTGAAGAAGCACCTTTCGTTTCTGAGTCAACACATTTCATTTAGTTGAAACATGAAGAACCATCTGGTTATCATATGAAAGTAAATCTCCAGGTAATTAGACTCTAAACCAGCTGAGAAATGTATCCTTACATCTTGTGAAGTATAAGGTACTACAAACCTTAAGGTACTACACATATGCATGGCTCACAAAGGAGAAGTTTGAGGAGTGCATTTAAAAAACATAAAGTGACAGTTCATAACACTTTCAGGAGAGAAAGCAGACTCACAATTTGTAGCTGCTGTACCATTTCTTCTCTGTACGCCAGTTCCCGCTTCATCTGATCTTGAAAATTATCTACGAAAGGGCAAGAGGGGAAAAAAATTAAATGACGCAGTAATTAAAACAGAGACCACTCTGCAGAACTGACATCAATCAATTTTTATCAAACCAAGTCACTACTGAGGAACCATGAAGCACTATAAAGCCTTTCACCCAATTAAAACAGGTGCCTAACATAAACTTAATGAGTAGTAGACACCAGATGTAACAGAAAAACTGGAAAAAAACAGATTCAGGTACTTCACTGATTAGCAAATGTAGGCTGTTAAGTTTCTGTTGCTATCATTTATTCTCACAGTTATTTTTTTTCTCAGCCCTTAGTCAAACTTCTGCCAACACTGAGGAGCAGAAATGGTTCTGCTTTGCTTTGGCAGAAATCTGTTGACAGTGAAGTCCAAACACGTGAGGAAAGAAAAGGGTTCAAGGATGTAGGATTTGACTTGTAGCTTGTAACACTGTGCTGATGGCTCTGAACGAAATGCAGGTTAAAGCTCCATAAAGAATGACACGGAACTCGGAAGGGAAAAAGTCTTTGGAAGAGAGATCCTGGACAGCTGGGTCACAGCACAGGCCAGCCTTTCTATGCCAGCACCATCTCCTTCCGTTACTTTCCTTCTCAGTAAGCATGTCACACAAAACTTCACTTGGTAGAAGATTAACTGCTGTTCTGTGTTCCATAACATTGCTTTTGGAGGGTACAAAAAACAAAAATATAAGGAGAAACTACTTAAAATAAGCAACTAACTTGGAGACTACAGTGATGCAATGATGGGCTATGAAACAGAAGAGAAATAAAACCACTGCAACCAAGATCATTTTGATCTAGGCGACAAACCTGTAACAAACCATGGAAAAAGCAAGGCAAATACCAACAGAAAACAGGATTGGGCACCTCAATACACAGGCCTTGGAGAAAAGAAGCACAACGCCAAGGTAGCTAAAATTATTTGCAACCAACTAATTAAAAGGGTTAAATAGTTATATTTGTTGCAGGGACATTAGCCCAGGACTCAGGAAGCCTGGATTCAACGCCTGTTCTGCTGGACTCTGTGCACGAGTCTCTCCATCCCTCCCTTCAGCATTACTGAAGCAGGAACAGCAGTGCTGCTTCACCTGCCAAGTGTTTTGGAAGGATTAGTGGATTAAATGACTGTAGGATACACTGAAAACACAGTAATGTGAGTTGCAGAAATACCTAAAAACTCAAGGATTTGAGGATGAGTGCCTCCTATTAATACTCTGTGTCCTGGTATAGTGCTGGATGCTCACTCATTTCCAAACCTCACCATAACCTCTCAACCCCAAAAGCAATCAATGAGCAGCTCTGGCATGGTACAGTAGAGACAAAGGCCATACCTTCCCTGTGGGGAAAGGAGGTGTGTCCCCATTAAGTGTGCAAATACAAGGGGGCACTTTCTCACACAAGCATTTTTTCCCTCTAAAAGATCAGTGAAAATTGTTTAAAAGGCGAGCAGGCACTTCAGGACATAAAACACCAATGAAGTAAAGAAAGATGGAGAAAAATTGTCAGGCTGAAACCACTGGCAGTCCAGCACAGCCACACAGAAAAGGATATGACATTGTTTCAATAACATTCTTCACCTTTCAAGTAAATAACCATAGAAAATTTCAGCTTATTTACTCTACTCCAACTTAACCAACTAGTTAACCAACAAGAAAAAGAAACTAACTGAAATACAGCAGGTTTCCAAGTCCTCTCTTCCTGGCCCCTAAAAGGTTGTGCCGCATAGAAAGTCGACGACCTTTTGTACTGATCACTAAAGGCTGATAGAGCTCTGCTACTTTCTATGTAGGTCCCTCTGAGTAGGCTATGTGGAGACGTCTTCCTTCTCTCCTCCACACTTTACTCCTGACTGCCTCTTCACAGGCTCATCACCTCTCAGAACAAAAAGCTCAGAAATTTGGCTCAGTCCTGCACTGCAAATGTCCAAGCTCACAGTGGAAAGGAGGTGTTAATGGCAAGGACAGCATTTTTTCCAGCAGTATTTATCTGAGTCTGGCTCCTCAGAGACAAAACCATGAGTAACACCCAAGAGAAACCATATGAATATTTAAATAGTTTTCTTAACGCAAAATTTAATACTTTAACTATCCAGATTATGTCTCTGCCATTTTATTACTGCACTGCTAAATTCAGCTGGAAAAATATATGCAAGTCAACACCTTCAGAAGGTTCTGGAAGAGTATGCAGCATTCACATTTCTATCAAGACAGCAAATTCTTTCATTTTATTCAAGTGATCTGACCTTTTTAATTTTTGTTAAGCAATCTCTGCATTGAGAGACCTTGTGTGCAGCTTCCCAGTAAAATATACCAACATAAAGGTGCAAACAGCAGAATACAGTCTGCTCCTCTACAAATTATCCCAGGCTACATTTCAAGCAGGTCTAGCCATAGAGCAGCACAGTACTATTGAATAAGCTTGCAAATAACAGCTCTCATTTAACAGTAATTTCCAAGAGGAAACCAAACCCTACTTGCAGGCAAGACAGCGTAGTACTTCTGTAGGTGATGGTTTGATGCCATTAATGTGTAATGCCCCAAATGTGCTCAGTTCCAAATACAAGACCCCCGAAAAGGTGACTCTGGAGTTAACTCCTGAAAACTCAGCAGGAGCATTTCCTAGAAAGACACTGTATTATCATCTTCTATGTCTCACATATTGCCTCCCTGCTGAAACAGGGATGAATTTTCTCCTTGTAAAAAAAGGCTGAGAAGACTTAAATCCAAAGGCTTCTTATTTGCCCACAGACAGTGTAAAGCAGAGAGAGAATCCCTACCAGCTGTGGGAGTGAAAATTACCCTGGTAGCATGCTCTTATCTGCAACAGCTTCAGGGATGGGATGGAGATCCAGTCCCTGTGGCCACTCAGCTTGATGCTGCAGTGAGACAGACTGGAGAAAAAAGGCTGTTACCTTTGTGCTCTTCCCTTTCTCCTACAGCCTCAACTGTCTCCAAGACACGATTAATGCAATTTTAACTCTACCTCAACTTCCCTTTAGTTGTACCTCTGAAGACTTCTCTCCATCGATCCTCCCTGTACAATACCAGCGCACACAATTAGCAGGTTGCCAAAAGCTGGCAAAACAAATACTTGGCCCAAACCCCTCCTGACTCCTTGACTGACTCCTGACTCTTGACTCTCCCTGACCAAAGGAGTTGCCCTGTGTGACAGCAAGAGCCTGGAAGTGACCTTATCTATTTTGCTGGAGCACACACTGCTCTAGAGGAGAAACTGCAGTTATCTTGGACTTTTCATTTACTTGCTTTACAAAGACCCTTTTTCTTGTGTTATTACACATGCAGGGGGTGTGTTATTTTGGTAAATCTAAATCTGTAAATAGGTTTTACGGTCACTTGTATATATTGTTTATAGCGCATTGTCTGTTTTCTATTTTAATCCTGGAGAAAATTGACCACTACTTTGTGGTATATTGAAACCACACATTTTTCAAGCCGATGTGCACAGTCGCCACTTCCTTGGTTGGCCGTATGCGTTCTTTTATTTGAATTGTATTTCATGTGGTTTAATTGCAGTGTTTATTTACATGGCAATGACAGAGCATTAATTTTACTGCAGAAGAACAAAAGGATAAATGAGTGACCTGAATGGCAAAATTCCAAGATGCCACTTCACCAATACCACACATCAAGTGTTTTGATCTACACAAATTACTTGAAAATTACCTCACTCCCAAACCCAGGTAATGACTGAATCTATACTAAAGGATGAGGTTATCCTTCTTTCATTAATATCTGTATCACCTCAGGCAGCTCTTCTTTATTTATGAAGCTGTCTGCATCTTTCAACATTTGGGCTAAAGATGGAGTCATTCCCAGAGTCTTGATACTGCCTTGCTTCCCTGAACTTAGCTCTACCTCTGTGCCGGTTTGAGGTTAATTGGAGTATTTTATTTAGAGAAATTAGATCATTGGCTGTGAAAAAGAAAATAATAGTGATGTCTATATTACCCACTGGATTGCTGAGAGATACAAAAACACAAAACAGTAACAAAGTGTCCAATTTTGTGGCTTGCTGTTCCCTTCTTAACTGTCTCTGCCTGAATCTATGTAACCCGATCTCATCATTCTCCTTCTAACCTCTTGTCGGCTTTTGGCATCTCACCCCTGCTTTCTGCATTAGTCTGCACAAATTAATCATGTAAGATTTCTAGATAAGGGACGGGTGGGAAAAAGGGGTTAGTTGGGAGCCCTCCTGGGTAGTCTTGCTGATTGGGAGGGTTTTGAATTTCTGTATTACTTCTAACTTGTATATAATTGTAAATATCTGCATATATTGTGTATATATGCTTGTAAATATGTGCCATGCTGTAAATATAGCTTCATATTAACTTACTGCCATCTGAGGCTAGTCTGGTGATTCTAACTGGGGGGGAGGGAAACTCCCGAACCATGTCAATCTGATGCTATGGAAAGGGGAAAATTTTCTTTTCTTTAAATAACATGAAAGTGCCATCCATGCTCCCGCCTTTCCTGGCAATCCAGGGAGGTGCAACAGTGGATTGTACTGGTAATAAGTTTTTTTGTCCCTGCAGTTTCTATGAAGGAACTCGGAGAACTGACAAAACAGGGAGTTTCTGAACTCTTCAAGAAACTATGATAAACCAACACGAGGACATTTTGCACTGAGTGCTGGTCAGAGATTTGAGTCATGAAGGCATTAAGAAAAGTTGGCAAGGGGCAGAAGAAACTAACACTCAGTCTGGGAGAGCCTTAAGAACTCTGTCTTGGTTTGCTGCAAGTCAAGTAACTGCAGTGTTCTGTGTGGGCATAGTCTCACAGGAGCACAAAGACAAGAAGCGAGAGTTTTAAAAAGAATCCACAACGTCAAGAGTAGGAAAGCACTGAACAGAAATACTGTCAGACCTCCTTTGGACTTCACAAAGCAGCAAAAGTTGAGCTCAAAGATGCTTTTTTCCTTTAGGTTGCATTTAATACTGAAGGGCAGACTGGGTAGACTTTGGCAGCGGTTGCAGAGCTGCAACAGCCAAAGATGTGGAAGCCTGTGGGACAGCACTGATCTCTATATGCTGCTGCATTATAGGCAGTCAGATAGCAATGGAGATGTCCTGGTCACTCCAGATCTGTAATGCTACATTCACTGCATGTCAGAGAGCACTTACTGCATCTTCTTGCTTGTCCTGGTGTACATAGGGTTTGTCCTAGAAGCACCTTTCCCCCGTTGCTCCCAGTGTAACTCAAAAGGCCTCAATCAATAGATAGTTTTTCATAATGCTATGCACAGAGTTCAACTTTCTGGCAGCTTCACGAAAACCCCATTTAGTCTCCATCTTGTTTTCTTGTATATAACCCATGTTCAGAACACTCCATCACGCATGAATACCAGCTCCCCACTCACCAGCTGTGGTGAAAGCACCATCTCAAATACCTTATTTCAAGAGGAGAAACCTGAGCAGGTCTTCTACTCCTTAAACAAAATCAATTCTCCAGCATCAGTCAGAACCACCTAAAGACTACAAAGTACCTTGTCTCCAAAAGCTTCCAATAAACCAAGCCTACAGACATCACTGAAATTCAACAAATCCCAGTCAAGTTTCTGTTTAGTCACTGCATTTGATGCTATCAAAACCAACAGAATATACACCAGAATAGGTATCCAGCTTCAGATTCTCTCTACAAAGTCCTGTTTAGGCAGTGTGTAAAGCCAAGGCAGGATTGCCATCAGCCTCAGCAGAATTAAGCCAAAAATCCTAGCAACACAATCGAGATCACACTTCTTTCACTTTAACAATGTGAAAATAACCACCCACCCACAAATAACACCAAAACCACAGGCATGTGTCTTACTGAAGACTGGGAAAGATGCATTTCCTTTCAACACCTGGAATTCCTGTTCTAGTCTCCTCCGTAAGTCGATCTGTTCAAACAAAACCTTCTGGAGTTCTTCTAGCAAAGAGAAAAGAAAAGTGATTTTGCTAATCTGTATAAATAATTCTTGAAAGAACAATCACAAAGCAATTCATTACTCTAAGACAAAATATTTTAGCAGTTATAAAAGAAATTAAAAAAAGTGTTGCATAGACCTACAATAGATTTTGTGCAGAAAGCCATGAATATAAATCAATGTAATATATTATTTTAAAGTATTATATTACGGTGTCATGTATTGATTGATATATATGCATTAATCTCAATTATATCCACCCAAAGGTCCATATATTATTCATATGTTCCTTGACAAGCTTAAAATATGGTGCAGAACAAAAGTGCCCCCTATTATCCTCATATTCTATTAAAACAAAGAGCAGTTTTATAATGTAAAAGCCCGTTATTTATTTTACCTTTCCCCATGTTTTCTACATCCTTCTTCAGAGAATGAGGTGAACTGGTTTCTTGTGTATGTTCACCTTAAAAAAAATTAAAAAAAAAAAGAAAAAAAAAGTTACTGATTTACTGATACTGCTTTTCATCAATATTGTCCTCACCATGCAACTGCTTCAGATAATCTAGAGGAAAAAGAAAAATACAGAAAGCATAAGATAAAAGGTTTATCTACAGATAAGCACAAATGTTGGCAGGACAGGTATTTGCTTCTAGTTTAGTAAAGTATCTATCTCCAGCACAGCCTCTTGCAGACAAGACTTGGTGTCTCCCCAATACCTAGGAGAACTCTTGCACATCTGCCAAACTGACCCCTGCTTTCCCTCTAACCCCTCTCAAAGATACTCTTACTCTGGAGAATGACTAGGAGGAGCAAGGTGAGAATGGGGCAGAGAGTTCCTTACAGTCTCAACTCCTCTCTTCACAACGAGAAACGCATCCTGTCTACCTGGGTAGGACCATGTTTCAAAATCCGAAGGCAAAATTGTTTTTGGACCAGTCTCTCTGCCTTCACGAGCTTTTTATCATCTTTTAGAGATCTGTGGCATGGACTCGTTGTAACTGGACATAATGCATACCCAGCTGAAGTAAAACTGACATTAGTAGCACTTGCGTCTAAAGGTCAACCAATTCGGAGAATTCTGTCTTAAGCTGCTTGTGTAACTTTTAATCATAAAGGAGTACAGAATTTTCTAGATAACACGATTTTACTAGTTCTATATACGCACATGCTACTTATTCCAGTCTTTTTACTTTGCAAATAAAATAAAACAAACCTATACAATATGTTAAGTTCAGCTGCATGACTGAAATACGAACATTCTGACAGAAAGTGCTATTTTAACTGTCCTCTGGAACTGGAAATTTTAATTTGTATGAATAGCATTGGCAACCAAAAATAATTTTAAAAGAAAAAAAAACCAAACCACTCTAGCAGAAATAAATTACAGGTTTTTCTGTTATTCACAGGTGAAGTAGAAATGGTTCTCAACAATTAGGAAAATATTTAATAAATAATCTATTATTGAGCAAACTGGGCTAATTCTTGTTTTAGTCCAGCCAGTGAATAAGTAACATTAACTCTACTGATAAGCAATCACAAGACAGACACACAGGTAAAGTTGCTCACTTGTATTTGGAACAAAGAACAGTGGAGGAAATACTTTAGAGTTTCTTGAAAATATAAAACCATAGCACTGAATGGGTCATCACAGGACAAAGAAGATAGCAGATGGAGAAGCTTGAATAAACTTGTATTGTCACCATGCATTTGACAGTAGGTCATCACAGTTAAGCTTATGTTGAAGTTGAATTAGAAAGTCTTGGTTTATATGCAGTCAGAAGTCTTTTTGTGAAACATTTATGTATTTAAGCATCAGTGTCCTTTTATACCCGGTAAACCTTGCTGTAAACGAAACATATCCAATACCTGTGCATTTGAACATCTGCTGTCTCTTCATTCCTTGAAAAGAAATCAACCACTCATTCAGGAATATACATTTAAACAACTGTACCTGGTGCCAGCAATGCCATTTAAAAAATCTGTTTGTCTAACACAATGATTAAAAAAATATTTTTTGTATGATATTTGATATAAAAAAAGTACTTTCTACAGGGAAGTTTTCTCACCACACTAAGCAGAAACAGCAAACTTAAAAATCTCATATTAAGGACAGTGGTTTGAAGTGTTTCCACTAGGGAAAAAGGCAGGGGGTTTTGTTTGTTTGTTTGTTTGTGGTTGTTGTTGTTGTTGTTAATAGAATTCTATTTTGGACATGATTGCTACCAAAAGAAGTATTTTGTTAGATAAATTAGGGTTCACACAATAAAAATTAAGAAAAAAAAAAGAGTAATTTAAGTTTAGGAAGGGTATTTATTGCATTGTAAGTAGTAACATTTTTCCTATCAGTTTCTTTCATTGAAGCACCCTTTTCTGAATGCTTTATGTGCAATTTTGAGGGACTCAGACAGAAGGTATCCAGATTTTTCAAGGAGGAGGAGGAAAAAAAAGGAAAGAAAACAGATCCTAGCACAGAGTATGGCAGCTAGATAGCTCTTCCCCACTTGCTTGGTTGAGCTTCTAGGGCTGCATGGTGGTTTGAGGATGTCAGCTTGTTGGGACTGGAGGAACCACATCAAAATAAATATAAGGGTAGGTAGTATGAAAAAAAAACCCACCAAAACCCAACACTTTTCCAGCATCTGTAGTTTCATAACTAAGCTACCAAAAAGACTTCCAGCATATTCCCCAATCCTTGCCCCTGAAATAAATAAAGAACAGGGAAGGAACACTGAAGGTATTTAAAAGCAAAATTCAGCATATGTAGCATTTTTAAACTGCTTTCTGAGGTTCTGAAAAAGCCTTGACATTATTACTGTTAACGGTAATAATAATCAGATGGGTTTCACCTTTCCAGTCCCCTTGAAAATGATAATAAGGAGCCTGTTCTTCTCTGTTTTTCCATACTTCCCAGAGGCCTCGTCATGTGTTGTGTACTGTTCTACCTTAATTGAAAGGGAGGAGGTATTGAATATTTAACCAGCTTCCTTTCTCTTAAATGTTAATTAAAAGCTAAATAGATGTTTAAAAACAAACAAACAGAAAGCCCAAAGAATTTTAATCAGTCTAAGAAAAAATCGCTTCCCCTTCTAATAGCTCCACCGTAACTCTCTTGGGCCTTATCTACACACAAACTTGAAGCAGTATTTAAAACACCAGCACTGAAAGCTGTGCAGCCCCCTGGTACAGACACCTAAGTTTTCTCTAAGAGAGGCTTACTTAATTTTTTTTTTACAGAAAAAAAAAATCAAACTGTATCTCAATTGTCTATTGGCTAGGGATAGGGAGCAAAGGGGATGAAAAACTCATAGTCAATTTGCAGTGCCTTGGTTAAGGCATTTTGTGCCTCTGTTCTTCCCAATAAGCTGCAGGCCATAGAATACTAGAATAAAGGTGTATGGATTATATATTACAAAGATGACTTTCTTAACCTGGAATGTGAAGACTTGCCCACAGAAGAAAGCAGAAATTACATCTGTGAGTAGACACACCTCAAATTACTATATCAGTACCCTAAAAACTGTAAGTCCTCAGGTCTTGTGACTCTACCATTTTATTAGTTCTGCACCTATGGGAATAGTTAAGATTTTAATTTTTAACATTAAAAAAAAAAACCAAAACAAAAAACCTCAGAAATAATTCTAAATTTACTCACTTCCAAATAATTACATGTTGCCTTCACTGTACAAATCCAAGCCAGACACAGCCAGATTACCTCTCCACGCTGTGCCATCTAAAGTAATCACCTGCAGTTCTTTCACAGGAAGCTCACAAAGCATTCTTTATACAGAAAGTAAAAATTTCCATGCTGGCCCTCAGCTACATCAAAGGGCAACTGTTGTTTTGCCCAGCACAGAGCTACAATGGACCAGGAATATAACTCTGCTCTCCTGGCTCTCCGTCTGGTGCCTTGTCCCCAGCTCGTACTCTACAATCTCACTACATCTGTGATGCCAGACTGCACCTGCCAAAATCATACACTCATCCACATCTCCGCTTCATCCCTATTATTTCTAGCCTGTGCTTCAGCATTGCAGAGCACACTGCACTTACCAACCAGCTCTGCAGGGCACTTCTACCAGGTGAGCTTTACCGTTATGAAGCCCACAGCACTGGCAGTCTAACATAACTTAAATGTCCACTGCTATTCTTAGCTGGAAAGAGAGTTGTCTGCAGACACAAAGACCACAGTGGTGAAGATGTTGCTATATTCTGCGTATAAATACATATACAGTTTTAAAATAACAGCAAATGTCTTCTGGCGGACGTGCGGACGTTCGGACCTCCAATGGCTCCATCTATATTTGAAATTAATTATTCGCTTTAAGACACACACTGCTCTTGTAGGTGTCCTGAAGAAATGCTACTCTTACTGAAAATATTCATGTATCATGCATATTCATGATGCTTTTGGAGGGAGTAATCAATAGGATAATCAGCACTTGGGAAAATACACCTATTTCAGGAAACTCAATAAGCACCTTTTAAGTGCTTTTCTGTATTGCAGCTCCTATGCAGCCTTACAAACTTAGAAGCCTCAAATGTTAATTTGCCCTGAAAGTGGTTTGACTTTCGAACAAAAGAATTTTTTTAATAGATCAAGGCTCATTTGTAAACTCTGTTTAAAGTTTAAAACACAGACATTTGATTAAAAAATATCCAAGCTTAAGTAGTAACAGAGAAGAGCTTCAGGATTTTGAATGGAATATTCAAAAACTGTAACCAACTTTAAAACATGAAATGATTTACAGAGAAAATAAATCAGCTGGTTTTCAGTCTGAACCTCATGGAATCCTAAAAATCATGAGAGCTAGTAAATTTCTGATTACTGGT
>VWZE01015916.1:82797-92888 GCA_013396675.1 Eubucco bourcierii
AAAAAAAAAAAAAAGAAAAAATAAGAGAACGCGTTTGAAAGGTATCTGGGCCAAGAAACAGGTCAAATTTGCCCGAACAGCAGATTTGGTTTGTAGCGGTAAACCAGAGTCTCCGGGGCCGAGTTCTGCCCCGCGAAGATGAAGGGGTACCTCGGACCGACCGAGGTGCTAGGTATGTCGGGGAGGGTACCAAAACTCTACGTGCCCATACGGGACGTGCCCGCCGTCGCCGCACCGCCCGCTTTTCTCCGCGCATTTGCCCGGCGTTTTGGCTGATGTTTCGGGATTTGCGGTGGGGACCCGAATTTTCCTTCTCTTTGTCCCTGAGATTCCGAGCAGTGACGATCCGTAGTGTCCCCAGTAGTGATGGTGAACTTGCCCCCGAGCCCCGGAGCTGGCAGTGTTGGAGCACGGATCGAAGGTTTCTCGCTGCAGCGACTGCCTGACTCAACCTGTTAAAGCAGTTTTATTTCAAAATGCAATGCCTGCAGAATGGCTTTGAGAGGGTCCAGGCTGGACAGCCTCCTCCTCCATCCCCACGTTCCGTCCCAGTAGCATTACTATTCTTTTATTACATTAATAATGTAGTTACCGATACCGTTTTACCACAGCTCCAAGAAGCTGGAGATTGAACTATTTTTCTAGACCGACTGAAAGTTTATTTTAATTTATTTAAGAGGTGTTTAGCGTCTAAAAGCTGAATATGCAAAAGGATTTGGTAGACAGGAATCAGTTCTATCTGATTCACCTGCACTAGTGTCAGGTGCTTCAGCTGCAAAAAGCTTGTCAGAAATAAGTTTGGGTGAAGTGTTTTTGTTTTGTTTTGTTTAATTATTTTTTGGTTGTTGCTGTTTTATTTTTGACCACAGCAGCATCTGGCTGAACCCAAACAGATTCAGAAGGCCTGGTTTGTTGTTTTTTTTCTTCTTTTTTGACTGGACTCTTTGCAGTAACCCCAGCCCGGCATGGTTGCTGAAGGGCACACAGTATGCTCTGCTGACCCTCCGTCCAAGCTTTGCCCTGCCTCACTGGAAGGAGGCAGGGGCAGAACCTCTGAGCTACTGTGCTGTTAAAAAAAAAAAAAAAAAAAGGTTCAGACTTCACGTATNAAAAAAAAAAAAAAAAGGCTTCAGACTTCACGTATGTCTTGTAAAAAGCAGAAAGCCTTCTGAAGAAGCCTTTAGGCAGACATCTCAAGAAGGACCCCTTAAGAGTCTCCTTGTTTCAGGAGTAAATTTTGAGCATATCTTTAAAAATGAGGGTTTCCTTTTTTCTATTGGCAGGCCCTCTCTTCCTGAGCCTTGATTTACATTTGTTTCAAGACTCACAGAGTTGGATTGTCTGGAATTAGGAGATTTGGAACAAAACAGGTTTGGTTTTGTTTGTTTGTTTGTTTTTTCCTCCCTACCCCTCCAATGGATAATAATAAATTCAGCTTTGGGCCCCAGTGGAAGGCAAGTCTGTGGGCTCCCAAAACAGGGCTCAAAAGCAGTGTAACACTTGTTGCTGTGTTGTCATTGTCACCTCCTTTTTATTATGAGATCTTTAAAGAAATTACTTGAAAAGCTAAAAGAATATTGCTTATCTATTTCCAGAAACATGCCTCATTCCTTTGTCTTGTCTAGGAAAGCATTAGTTTCTGGACACACTGGGGACAATGTGTCTCCAGAGCCTCTTGGTATAAAATCATCTTGAATCCAGTGGGCTATGATTCTTTTTATTACCCCAGTGTTAATCTAGAATAGGTACATAAAAACTGTTAGGGCAATTAATCTGAATTAATTTCCAAAGTGAATTAAATTAAATTGAATGAAGACCACCTGAATTCTGAATAAGAACAACCTTCACAAGGGTTTCATGCAGTTTAATTAATCCACTTCTAAATTCTCACCTTCAGCTAATTTGGGTTATTTTCCTGAGTGTCCCCACACAGGCAAAATCTTAAAGTTAAGTGTGGCTCAGGGGAGTTCTTCTGGATTTACCCAGATGTAATTTAGAACAGAAATGTATCCTCTAATACTCTCTGACCACGGCACAGAAAGTATACAGAAATAAAGGATATATACATTGTTCTGCTTCATGAAGGAAACCCTTAAAAAAATTTATCTGCATGTTTTATTCTTCTCTTTCACTCCATATTTCTGTGTATACTAATGCATGTAAGTATGTGTGTAGACTCACAGACTTGGACGCTGTGGATGTGCGCTCTATACAGTGTTGCTCTGTTTGAGTCATTAAAGGCTCTCCTCTGTGCACCTGGGACTCCCACTGAAGTTAAAGGGGAGCTAGAGAAACAGCAGGATCAGCCAGTTAGAAGGCATATCAACCCTGCACCTTCATGGCTGAAATAAGAAGACAAATCCAAAATTCCCAGCTGCTCAGAGTCCAGCATTCCAGGACAAATTTACAAAGGCAAGGCTGTCTTTCAAAGAGCAAAACACCTTCTTTTGAATGAGGAGGTTTCACTTATTTTATGTAAGTTCTAGGTGTGATTTTTAAGCTATGTTGCAATATTATGAGATTTGTCCTTCCTTTTTAATGGTGCCTGCTGAGTTCAGGAGAAAGGCTGGAGCAAGTCTGAGAAGTTTTCAATTCTCTCCTCTGAAAAAACATTTTGAACAATTTAATTGCTATTTCAGCATGTAAGGTAACTCTAACAGGTACTTCATAAATATCTGTTTTAAAGGTTAAGGGAATTTTCCTTCTAAAATCTGTGGTTATAGGACTAATGGGTTGAAAATCCCTATATTGTTTTTCTTCGCCAATATCACTGGTGGCTTTTGGTACTTTTGTGGTCAGATTCCCTAGGTTAGACAAGTCTGCTCCAAGCATGTATTTGTGCTGAAAGTCCCAGGCTGTCATGCCAGGAGCCAAGAGAACAAGCAAATGGAAATAGTTTCAAGCCCTGGATAAGTTATGGTGAAAACATCTGCTAATTTTTTCAAGCTGGGAGTTCTCTGCTTTGGTCTGAAACAACAATCACTGAACTAATTCCTCAAATAACCTTATTTGTGGGGTACAGAGGTATGATCATTGCAGGTACTGGTGAGGTTGGACCTTGAATACTCTGGTTAGTTTTGGGCCCCTCATTAGAAGAAATACAACGAGTTGCTGGAGCATGTCTAAAGACAAAGCTGGTGAATGGTCTAGAGCACAAGTCTTAGGTGTGGCAGCTAGGGAACTGAGGTTGTTTAGCCTGGAGATAAGGAGACTCAGGGGAGACCTTATTGCTCTGCACAATTACTTGAAAAGAGCTTGTAGAGAGGTGATGGTGGGTCTCTTCTCCCAAACAGCAAGTGACAGGACAAGAGGAAGTGGGCTCAAGTTCTGCCAGGTGACATTAGGACATTTTTTCTTTCTTTGGAAGGGTTAAAAAACAGAACAGGTTGCTCAGGGAGGTGGTCAAGTTACCATCCCTGGAGGTATTGAAAAGACGTGGATGTGGCACTGAGGGACATGGTTTATTGGTGGACTTGGCAGTGTTGAATCAATGGGACTCAATGATCTTAAAAGTCTTTTCCAAACTAAATGGTTCTATGTGATTCTGTGCACAAGAACACCCAGAAGTCTGGAATTTTTACTCTTTAGTTCAGTGGATTGCTGTATGATCTTGCAGAGAACCGTTTATAGGCTGACATTTTAAAGACAAGCTCTCAAATAAGAGTGTCTAGTGAGTAACCTGGTTTGCTGCCCATCTATCTAAAGTGAGCGTTTCTGAAAATCAATCTGCTTTAGATTACAATTTCTCAGTTGAGATTACTAAATTGGAAAAATACAACCTCTTCTTCAAGCCTCAGTTTATGCAGCTTAAAGGATGTGTGTGAAAGTGTTTTTAGAGAGTATCATTTATATACCAGTATCTCAGAGAGATTTTATAAAATGTGGCTGCCTTAAAAACTCTCTCGTATCTTAGCTTTCACTTCTTCATAGCAGAGTTGAAAAAAAAAATATATATATGAAAGATTAATCGTAGGTAAAAATGTCATTGGAAAGCTACATAAAATGAAGTATTCCCAAGAACTTAGAAACAGTGTAGATTTGTTTCAGTTATTTCAATTTTCATTGGGAAAGTGGACCACTGCCTTGTCATCCAAATTTCAGTTTCATGCACTGTAAAGCTGCTGTGAAAGAAGTGATCATGCTTAGCCTGTGGATGGCTTTTGACTGGTTCTCACAGTGCTGTGTTCCCAGTGGTCTGCAGGAGCCACCTGGGAGCTACTGGCTTGGTGCAGAGCCTGGTCCAAGACTTGTTGCAATGGTGGGAGGGCTTTTTAATTCTGAAAATGATTCTTGGGAATAGATCAGTTAAAAAAAACAAAAACAAAACAAACAAACAAAAAAAAAAAACAAACAAAAAAAAAAAACCAAACAAAACCAAACCCACATATCATAGCGAAAAGGTCTACATTAAAGAAAGACTCTTGGAACTCTGTGAGAGTCACACCTTCTGTCCATCCATTCATCCATTCTCTTCAGTGGAGAGTTTATCACCATACTCATTATCAAGGGCAATTAATATTTCCCAGGGTGGTTTTGAGGCTGCATGTCTCTACCAGGTGATTCTCTGTCACAAAGCAAGGGCATTTACTGCTGTGGTAGTAGACAGACTAAGATTATTTTACTATTAAACAAACAAACAAACCAGTAGAATAGCAATGCTCCTGCTGAGTTGGAGAGGAGGACAGAAAAGTGGTATTTAAATATGTGGAGGAAAAGATAGGGTGCACGTGAATCCCTAACACCCAATACAAATACAGGATACATAAGAATTCCCCACAAACCTTCCCCACCAACCAAGCTAAAGCCACCAAAACCCCAGTGCTGGCTTTGTCCCCCTGCCCCATTGTCTCTCATTTAGGCCTAAGCTGACCTGAGTTGTGCAGCTAGGAATTTGCTGCAGTTGCACCCTCGAAGGCTGCAGCCCACAGGGTGCTTCTACATAGTTACCTTGACAAGAATTCCTCCAGAGAGCTGAAAATGAAGGGAGGAAAGAGGGAGAACTCACTTTGATGCTCTCTTACAAAGTGTCAGCAGGATTATGGGATCAAATAACAGAATTGTGATATCTGGGGGTGACCAGTCCATCTCCTCTGACGGATCTTGTCTCTGTAGTTTTCTCAGGGAGCCTGGAATGACCTGGAACCTCTCAGGTTCCACCACAACTGCACAGACTTCACAGTGTCCCAGCCATGGATTGTAATGCCTCGCCTCTTTTCAGGATGTCCAGCAGTGTGGTACTTCCCAGTCGTATATACATCTATAGTGTGCTGTCATAGAATCATAGACAAAACCCAAACCAGAAGCCCCTGTGGCACTGAAAGCAAGTCAATAACTATCTCCAGCCTCTACTGTTAACTTAGCCAAGGAAAGGAATCCTAAACATTTACCTCTTGGAACAATCCAATTTCAGGGTCATGGCCCTAAGATCAATACACCTTCTCATTTGTTCCTTTCATAAATTTGGAAGCATTTAAGGTAAAACAAAACACTCCTACCAATCTGATCATAAAATTTAGGCACCTAGCATCTTCCCATCAGAGTCAATCTTTACAGTGGACACAGGATATTTTTGAAGCATGAGGCTCCATATTTTATGGCACCTAGAACCCCTACAAAATTTACCAAGGTAATCTTGAATGTTTGATTAAAAAAGAAAAATTTGTCTCATGCCAGCCTGTCCCTTTAGTTCAGGCACTTCAGGCTATCCTACCAGTGATGGGATCAGTGAAATGCATTTTGGTTTTATGCAAAATAATTTGACATCTATAATTTTAGTAGCACATTATTAATTATAACTCAAGCCTGCATCTGCTCTGCCTTTTGCATGATACAGAGTTCATTTAACTCATCCAGACACTGATTTGAATTCAATATCACAAAAATTGGTTCTCTTAAAGCACTCAGAATGTCTAATTTCATGTGAATGAAGATTTCTTTAAAGTTATGGTATTCACTTGCCCAGTTATTCCCATACAGCCTTTAGGTACACCTGCTGTCACTCTTCTTATCCAATTTTCTCCTGTTGTTTCATTTATTATTGGAACCAACACTCTCCAACTTATTGAGGTACTATCTCACCACATCCACCCAACATCATAACTCTCAGGCAGATCATGTTTCTGGCATGTCAGAAACCAGTGTGTGCTTTTTGGATCTTCCACTCTGTAATTCTTGGGTTTATATCTTCCTATATTCTCAAAATTACTATTTTTTTTTTTTTCATAGTCTGCATTCTTGAGGAGCCTGGATTAAGCAGGAGGATTGCTCATGATTCTTCAGGTGTGGTACCCCCACTTCTTATGTTGACTGATGGGAAAAACAAAAATAAAGCCTGGGGATGTTCAAAGCCTGGTTCAATAAGGTCTTGAGCAGCCAAGTCTAGTTGAGAGGCACCCCTGTCCATGGTGGGGAGTTTGGAGTAGGTGATCTCTGAGGTCCCTTCCAGTGTAAGCCATTCTACGATTCTATGAAAGCTCTGCTTTTTGCTGTACGAGTCTGAGGCTATCTGTTGATGTTAATATTGACTACAAAGAAAAACACGGCATGTTTTTCTACCTCCCAGCAGAAACCTTTCTACAGAACAAAAGAGAAAAGCTAACAGGCTTGGCTATTACATTAAATACATAAATGGCAGCAGGAATTTCCCATCCCTGTCCTTCTGTCTATAAACTCACATATTTTTTCAAGAATTTCCCCACACATGTTCTACAGATCCAGGACAGTCTCTGCTTCACTGCCCACTAACCAGCAGTTAGAAATGAGGTCTTTCAAGGAGCAAAACAATGGATGTGGTGGAGTGGAGATGCAATGATTCTCAACTTGAGGCCTATCATATTGTGGGCTTCAGTAAAATTGCCTGGGTGAATATCCAGTGGAGATGCCTGCCATCTCTATCCTCTGTTGTCCTGCAGTCATCTTCCTTCTCTAAAGACTCAAATTCCACGTCCTGGAGTCCAGGAATATTCTCAAAGCCACCTCTATCGCTCAGTTCCTCATTGCCACCCCAGACAGAGCCCATGCAGCTCCAGGTCCAAATTTTTCTCAGCCCCACAACACATTCTTCTGCCTGATGGTCCCATCACTTTCCACCTGGGGTTAGGACCATACACCCAGGCAAGCTGATGGGTTCTGCCTAATCACCTTGCCTAATTCCCTCTGCTTCTACCTTGCTGATTTTTGTTGTTTGTTTGTTTTTGTTGTTGCCGCCATCCCAATAATTATTAGTTAGGTATTTCTAGAAGACAGGACTTCAGTGGTGTAACAACAGCTCCAAAGGCTAGTGAATTTTCACCAGTGGTAGAATCAGTTTCATTCCTATCTTCACTTTCCTCCACCATTTCTTCACCAGCTCCTTCACCACTTCCTTCTATCTGTCTGCAGGGTCACCTTCCATTCTCAAGTAGTGAAATGCCCCAGGGTGAACAATATTTTTCTACCTCCATAAGATGTGGCGTTCTTCATCACAAAAGAGAAATGCAGAGAAGGGGCTTAAAAAGATCTTCAGCTGCTTTCGGCATCACAAAACCCAAACTGAACCAAAACAGGAGTTTGCCCCTAACTTGTCCTTGTGAGCAAGCAAGTCCATACATTATGTAACTTAGATAAGGCATTTTATTTCACAGCAAAGCTAACATACATTAGTGAGCTGACATTCAGAAACCAAGCAAGCACATAACTAATTTCACAGGAGTACCATTGCAGATTAGTTTGGCCCAGAAATGAAAGTGTTTCCCATCTGCTTTCATTCATGATTGTTAATTAATTGGTAGATAATAAACACAGACACTAGTTTTGACAGCTCTGCAGCAGAAGAAACACAAAGACCGTCTTTCCTGGTGTTATTTTATTAACTCACAGTCCAATTCCCAGGAAGAAGCCACTGCAGAGATGATGTGAGTGGGGTTTTTGAAGAGGTACCTTCAAGCCATCTGCAGTCCTGCTGCTTTTTGTACAGTAGGGCACTGTCCTTTTTACCTGACCTTGCTGGGTTACTGTGGAGATGTCTCTTTTCACAGTTCCAGTCCAAAACTAGGGTGAATGATTGAAGTCCTTGACCAGGGTTGGAGTATATGCCAGACGTGCAAGGCAATCTGATTCAACTCCTTGCTTTGCTACCAGCTGTTATGTATGGTCTCATGTAAACCATGAAAACAGATTCAGCTCTCTTTATAATAATTATCCAAGTTCTTTCCAGAGCAAATGTATGTGTCATCAGTTCATCACAGAAGGGCAGGACATGGCACCCCTGGTGTCTGGACAGATGCTGGAATAGGCAGCATGACCTTCACATGGCTAAGTTTGGGGGATATGGACTCTTATGTGGGACAAGTCCTCCAGAAACAATTTAGAAATAGAATAAGAAGTTGGGGAGAATTGGTGCCTTGATTCCACAGTACTCCAGTTACACCATGTGCACTAACAAGTAGATAAGTAAATAATAATGACCATGAATAAGCAGAGAAGTGCAGTAGAAGCTGCTGGAGCAACGGGATGCTACGAGGATGCAAATGGTTGGACAAGGCATTGTACTTTTACATTATGAATACCTGTCCCAGGAATTAACCTCCAAATACTATGTGGTGAGATACCCTTACCTCCTCGCCACAGGCTTTATGCTCCCCACTCTGCCAGGTGAGATTTTTCCTGCAGATTATGTGTGACCCTTGGAGAGCAAGGTCAGGCAAGTGCCAGTCCAGCAAAGGCAAATTCAAAGAAGATCTCCTGGACATGCAGACAACTGCCACTTGCATGAAGGGGTGGCATGGTCCAAAACCTCATTATCTGAAGAAACATTACAAAACTGTTCCTCTGGGCAAGTTTTAGGAAGGCATGAGTTACAGTGTGTGCTTTGCTTATTTATGTTTGCTGAAGCCAAAAGGCCAGAAAGAACATCATCAGACTCTACTGGTCTTTTAACTTTGGGTCTAAACACCCCTAACCACAAAAGTTTTCAAAGCAGCAAGAAAACCCCCACAATTGTAAGATCTCCAGCTGTTTATTACTTTTTTCCATCATGATTACCTTGGCTCCAGAAAGTTTTAATACAATTCAAAATTCAATCCAGTTTTATTGACATCTCTAGTTTTGCCAAACAGTTAAACTGAAGCAGACAGCATGAATTTCAGTCAATCAATATTCATTTAAAACTGGACACCCATATGTAAGCATACTCTCTCCTTGGCAATGAGTAAGGAGGCTGAACAATCAATCCACACTTGTATTTAAACTCAGCAACTGTGTTTTCAAAAACCCTCACATAAGACAAAATTGAATGGTTGAATAAGGCAACATGTGATTTCTGTTATGTTATTATTAATAATTAATAATTCACTTAATAACACAGCAGGAGTCTAATCCAAACTCACTGCTGTCAATAGATTTCTTTTCAGTGCTCTTGGTAGCACCAAAACAGACTCAAACATGCTTCTTTTTTTTTTCCTCCCTGTCTTTAAACACCTGCCTCCCATGCTCCACTTCTGCTTCATGACACCCTAACTCATGACAAAACAATGAAGTTATTCTGATATAATGTACAGTGGATAACAGAAAGTGGGCTAAGAGTAAGGTTCAACACAATACTCCTAGGGTGCTGAGAGAGCTGGCAGATGAGCTGGCCAAGCTGCTCTCCATCATTTTCCACCAGTCCTGTCTCACCAGAGAGGTCCCTGACGATTGGAAACTGGCCAATGTGATCCCCATCCACAAGAAGGGTCAGATGGAGGAACGTGGGAACTCCAGGCCTGTCAGCCTGACCTCAGTGCTAGGGAAAATGATGGAGCAGATTATCTTGGGGGCAATAACTGCATGCCTGAGGGATGGCGAAGGGTTCAGGTCGAGCCAATATGGATATAGGAAGGGCAGATCCTGCCTCTCCAACCTGATCTCCTTCTATGATCAGGTGACCCGCCTGGTGGATGTGGGGAGGCCTGTGGATGTGGTCTACCTGGACTTCAGCAGGGCCTTTGACACTGTCCCCCACAGCAAACTGCTGGCTAAGCTGTCAGCTCGTGGCTTGGATGCCAACACTCTGTGCTGGGTTAGGAACTGGCTGGAGGGCCGAGCCCAGAGAGTGGTGGTGAATGGTGCCACAT
>VWZE01015923.1:18991-52737 GCA_013396675.1 Eubucco bourcierii
ATGCAGCCCAGGACTCGGATGCTGTCTGAGCTTCATGTGCACACTGCAGGCTCATGTTGAGCTTTTCATCAACCTAGACCCCAAGGTCCTTTTCCTCAGGGTTGCTCTCCAGCCATTCACCACCCAGCCTGGAGTTGTGCTTGGGATTGTGCCTACCCAGGTGCAGGACCTTACACTTGGCCTTATTGAATTTCATGAGGTTGGCCTGGGCCCACCTCTCCAGCCTGTCCAGGTCCCTCTGGATGGCATCCCTGCCCTCTAGCAAGTTGACTGTGCCACACAGCTTGGTGTCATGGGTCATATGTCTTGGGGAAGGTAAATCTATAGAATCAGACTAGTCACCTGTCATTGTGACCGCTGTCATCTCTTGCAGTCCTCAGACATCTCACTGGAGGTCCTATTGCCCTTTCTCTGTGGCAAAGCATCCTGCAGAATAGGAAACTGAATTGATTCAGGCTTCATTCTCTTTCAGTGGGGCACTTTTCAACTTTTGTGATTTAAAATCCTGAACACAGGCTTGGTGTATAGCATGGAATGGATGAGGATGAGTAATGCCTTTCCTTCTTTGAACACTTGGTAAATAACTGTATTTGATGGAGTTTTATTTGCAGCAAGGATATGTTTCTAACACACTGAAACTGAGAGAAAATTTCCTATTGACTTCACTGAACTTTGGAGATCCAAAGGAATATTACAGCAGTGTAAAAAAAAAAAAAAAAAAAAAAAAAAAAAAGAAAAAGAAAAAGAAAAAAAAAGCTACCATTGTACAATGGCCTCAAGTTTCTCCTGGCAGTGAACATCAACATCCTCTCACAAATAAACCAACAAAGGCTGAATCTCCATGAAGCAGAAGAGACATTGGATGGTTTCATGTCCTTGCTCTGAGGGATTTTAATATCTGTGAATGCTTATAGCCCACAGAAGTTTGCTAAGTTCACCCTAAGATCAAAGCCTATTTCCAGACATTCAAAAACCTACTCATTAAAACCTCATTACTGCATCCATTTGTGTATGTGTGCAGTCTGTTCATGTGAGCTAGAGCTATATTTAAGCATGGAGTTCAGTGTCTCACTAGATCTACCCACCACAAAACAGAAGCACAGAAAATCAAGGCATCTGTATAGATCCACGACAAGGATGAAGGTCCACCAGTTAAAGACCTAAGACTTCCTTCAGCCCACAGATTTCTCAAGACTTCTCAAGACTTTCTTCCTTATTAGACAACCAAAAAAAACCCAAAATCTCCTTTTAAGAGGTTGTGCTTCATATAAACAAGTTTCATTTAAATGCAACCAAGCTCTTGGGTTTTCAGTGAGTACAAATCAGAACAGCTCCATAATGTCAAAAAAATTAGGCTAGTTTGTGCCAGCTGAGAATCTGCATTAAAGACTCTGAAAAGGCAGAGCCAAGGTCCTAGAACATTCAGTTCAAATGGTGGAGCATTGCTAGAACCTTCTGACTTGGTACTCATGAGGCTCATTCACCAAACAGCCATTCATTATGAGACACTGGGTTTGCCTGTGCGCTGCCTCAAATGTAGTGCTAATGAATAAGTTTGGCAGGGTGTGGATTCTCACAGGAGCTTTAGGTTCTGTACTCAAATTAGTATTTGTTAACTTCCAGTGAGATCCATGTGCTTGACCTCATCTAACATGCCAACTCACTAAGAAAGTACTGCTAGGCCATTCAACATAATCCAAGCCTTTGCTGTTTCAGGTCACTGGCAGATTCACAGATTGCATTGGATTGGAAAGGACCATTAAAGGTCATCTTGTCCAACTCCCCTGCAGTCAGCAGGAACATCTGCAACTAGATCAGCCTGTCTAGCACTACATCGTCTGATCTTCAGTGTCTCCAGGGATGGGGCCTCAACCACAACCCTGGGCAGTCTCTTCTGGTATTTTACTGTTCTTATTATAAGGAAGTTCCTTCTGATGTCCAACCTGAATCTGTCCTGCTCCAGTTTCAATTCATTGCCCCTTGTCCTGTTGCTACAAGCCCTTCTAACCAGCCCTTCCCCACCCTTCCCACAGGTGCCCTTCAGATATTGAAATGTAGTTCCAATGTCTACCCAGAACCTTCTCTTCTCCAGGCTGAACAGCCCCAGTTCTTTCAGCCTGTCTTCATAAGAGAGGTGCTCCAGCCTTCTGATCATCTTGGTGGGCTTCCTCTAGACCCGGTCTCACAGGTCTATGTCTCTCTTGTGTTGGGGGGGTCCCATAGCTGGACACAGCACTGCAGGTGAGGTCTCTCCAGAGCAGAGTAAAGTGGCAGAATCATCTTTCTCCATCTGCTGGCCACACTTCTGTTGATGCAGCCCAGGAGGCAATTTGCCTTCTGGGCTGCAAGCTCACACTGTTGGCTGCTGTCCAACTTCTCCAACCCCCAGCCCCCCAAGTCCTTTTCTGCCAGGCAGCTCTCAATCTCATCCTCCCCCAGCCTGTATTGATATCTGGGATTGCCAGACCTTACGCTTTGCCTCATTGAAACTCATGAGACCTCCTGGGCTTTATTCCTGCCTAATCATACAATGGCTGGGAGAACTTAAAACACTAAGCTAGCCTTCCTTAGACACTTGCATATTTTGTAACAAAGGACATAGTGCATTTATTGATCCCTGAGCTGTAGTGACAAAGGACACAGAGCAGCCTGACGAAACACTTAATGCTCCATTGATTCACTTCTGAACTTAGCCATGATGAATTTTTAAGAACACCTTCAGGGAATGGGAAAATCTACTTTTCAAGTCCTAATCCCCTTATACAAAATATTATTCGTGAGTCAAGCTGAGCTGATAATATTTTTCACCATCTCAACTTCTACACCAGAAGATTTTCTGTCTGTGACAGACATCAGTTAAATAAAGTTGGGGTTTTTTTTAATATGTATATATATAGAGAGAGATATAGATGAACCCATTTAGAATTATCATTATTAGTCTTATTATTATAAAAACCAAACAAACAATTATAGCATGCATATGATATGGTTCTGCAGAACGGGGGCAACATTTTATTGAGCTAGAGCTGTGAGAAAGGCATAAAGAATACAGGCAATGCACATTTTGGAGAGAGCAAGAGAAATAAACAGAAAAAGGTCAAAGCCACATAAAAAATTAAGACTAATCTTCAGGTGTAACCTAAGCCTCTATGCACAGCATTATGCTAAAAGGAGAAATACAAAGTTCAGAGATGCAACTTCTCCAGAATACAAAATAAATAAAGTTGATGGCAACAAAAGAAAAAAAAAGAAAAAAAAGAAAACTACTTGAATCTTCTTCCAGAACGGTGAGAAATGTTGATATGTAAGAACCATAGTAGAAGATGTCTAATTTATGACAAGCATTCCTTTATTTCCAAACAAAATCTCCAGTAGTGAAGTCTTCTTGTGCCTGGGAGCAGCTTCAAAGCATCTGAACTTTAATGAGACTGCTGTGTGTTCTCCTTTTGTGATGCTGAGAAATTCTTCTATGAAAGAAACCTCCAAGAAGAATGGATTTTCAACAATTTGAATGAAGAGACACAACTTACTGTATGCTTGATAGGGACATCACAGTTATTTATCCAGAAGAAATTTATTCTTTTTTTTTCCAGAAGCTTCTACCCCAAATGACTTGAGAACAAAGCGTAAATGAATTTGGTTTCAGTCTCTGTAGCAGGGTCCTTCATAAAGGCCAGCATCTGCAGTAGAAAAGGAATCAGACTTCTTTAATGCAAAGAATCTGTAATAAAGACCAGCAAATCATTAGGCTTCACACTGGATACAGAAGCAGGTCTTAAAAACAAGTGAAAGGTGCACTATTAATTCCCTTTCCTTTCAAGGCTGTTAATATTGAGTGACACTGAGCACAATCAGTGGTTTTCCTGCTGGAAATGTTCATCTTCATCAATTTGTTTACATCATCAGATACCCTAGGAAAACCAAACCAAAACCAATATTGTTTCCACTCTTACGGCACTTGTAAATGTGATTTTTATGGCAGATTTTCTACTCTCCAGAAAAATAGGTCAGTTCCCCTGCAGCAATACACAGAACCTGAGGCCCTCACTTCTGCTTGCAATGAGGACACTGAAGAGACTTAAGAGGGGACCTTATCACTCTCTACAACCACCTAAAAGAAAGCTGTAGTCAGGTGGGGCTCAGGCTTTTCTCCCAGGCAGCTTGTGATAGGACAAGAAGGCATGGCCTGAAGCTGCACCAGGGGATGTTGAGTGCCCAATGCCACAATGGATATTAGGAAGCAGCTCCCCATGGAAAGGGGAATTAGGCACTGCCCAGGGAGGTGGTGGAGTCACCATCCTTGGAGGTTTCTAAGGGAAGATTGGATGTGGCACTTGGTGGCATGGTTTAGTTGATTTCATGGCATTAGGTTATAGGCTGAGCTTGATGATCTTGGAGGTCTTTTCTAGCCTCAGTGATTCTGTGATTCTGTGTAACATCTCCTTCAAGCTGGGCATTTGGAAGTGTAACTGCTTCAACTAGTCAGATAACTGTTTGCAACAGACAGATTTCCCCTGGCTTTACTCTGCCCTCGTCAGACCCCACCTGCAGTCCTGTGTGCAGTTCTGGAGCCCTCAGCACAAGAACGACATGGAACTGTTGGAGCGAGTCCAGAGTAGGCCACGAAGATGATCACAGGGCTGGAGCAGCTCTGTTCTGAGGACAGGCTGAGAGAGTTGGGGGTCTTCAGCCTGCAGAAGAGAAGACTGTGAGGAGACCTTGGAGTGGCCTTCCAGTATCTGAAGGGGGCCTACAGGAAGACTAGAGATGGACTATTGACAAGGTCTTGTAGTGACAGGACAAGGGGCAATGGGTTTAAACTGGCAGAGGGGACATTTAAACTGGATGTTAGGAAGAAGTGCTTTACAGTGAGGGTGGTGAGGCACTGGAACAGGTTGCCCAAGGAGGTTGTGGATGCTCCCTCCCTGGAGGTGTTCAAGGTCAGCTTGGAGGAGGCCTTGAGTGACCTGTTCTAGTGGGAGGTGTCCCTGCCTATGGCAGGGGGTTGGAACCGGATGAGTTTTGAGGTCCTTTCCAACCTGAACTATTCTATGATTCTGTGACTTCAGGAGATGAGCTGAGGCCTAAATACCTAAGCCTTTCCTACTTAAAATCTCCCTCTCCAAAAATATGAACCATAAATATCCTCCTCTCCCAGGAGATTGAGCTAAAAGTTACGTTCAAACAGTGTCCTAATAAAGACAGTGGGTATTGAATAATAAATAAAACTTGTTCCAAGAACATCGAATCATGATTACAATTACTTCTATTTTTGTAGAACTTCAAAAATAAGTGGGTTTAGATAGGTTTGTTTGGGGGTTTTTTTGTTTGTTTGTTTGGGTTTTTTTGGTTGTTTGGTTTAGTGTATTTTATTCTTTATGTATTGGAAAATAAAAAGACTGGATATGAGAGAATAAATTAAATAGATGGAAATACAAATGCAAAAAACCAAAGCAAAAGAAAAGATTACTTAAGAATAGTAATTGGAAAAGAGAAAAGATAGTCCCAGGTAGTCTGTGTAAGACAAAATAAGGGAAAAAGAAAATACAGAGAATTTTCAAAGCAGTTTCAACTTTTAGTGGGTTGGAAGAAATTTATTTCAACAGGCTCTAAAAGGGAACAAGAAGTATTCTGTCCATAACTGCATCTCTAAACCACACTGCTTTGCACACACACCTGCCCTAAATCAAGTAACCTTAAGTCTATCCTGATAAAATGGCATCTTTTTTCCAGTCTGTGTGCAAATGCTTCACTCCATCAGGCAGCCCAGCAAGGGCAGAGGAGGGGAAGTCCTACAAAGGTCGGTCATTACATCCTGAATTCTACACCACCGGACCCAGACAAGCACTTCAATGCCTGCCAGAGAAGGTTGCCCAGCAATTGGTTTATATATTCCCCAGTTTTGGTAAAGTTTTCCATGGTTCTGACAAAGCCTGAAGGTGACTTTCATGAAAAACAAGCAAAGTTCTAATCCATTTGAATGGGTTTGAACTGAATCTGTGTGAAATAAACATTTCTTCATGCTCCCAAACAACAAAGCCACAGTTTCTATGGTGTTGATCTACAGTGAAGACCCAGTGTCAGATCTGGCACCCTTTGAAGTTAAAGGAAAAACTGCTGTTGGATTTATGCTGTCCAGATTCCCATCTGGATTGGAAAATAACATGGTAATAGGCTTCCTAACCTGCAAATAGCTTTCTGAAATCTTTCTCCAGTGATTATAGGAACCATTAAGGGGAATGGGTTAGATGCTTTACCCAAGTACTTCCAACTAACTGAGCAGAAAACAGTAGCCTCCTAGAAGGGTTCCAGATTTTGTTGTGAGTGATCTCAGAATAAAGCTCAACCAGGACAGACTGACAGATTTCAGGAGAAAAGTAGGAATTCACATCTAAAATAATGTGCCTTGCTTTCCTTCTGATTTTACTTCTTTTACTGAGTTGTGTTAGCTAGGATCAAAGTTTAATTTTTTTGTCAGTTTTTCACAGTATTTTTATGTTACACCCCCCCCCCTTCCCTTCTTTTCTTTTCTTCTCCAGAAAGAAAAAAAAAATTGAAAAAAGAAAGGGACTTTAAAAGGGATATAATTGGATTCTTTTTTAAAAAATCATTTTAAATCCAGATTGTTGTTTTCATATAAAGCAGTGAAAATATGAATGTTGCAGAAGTGGCATTTTGATGCTGTGTGGTTCTACATTTTCTGCTGCAGGGATCTCTTGACTAAGAATTTTCAGCCTCTGCTTAAATCCAGATTGATGTTTGCACATAAAGCAGTGAAAATACGAATGCTGCAGAAGTGGCGTTTTGATGCTCTGCAATTGTGTATTTTCTACTGCAGGAATTTCTTGACTAAGAGTTTTCAGGCAATTTTCAGCCTCTCTTTAAACCCAGAAGTGACATGCTATTAACTAGTTAGGAACCTAAATTCTCCCACATCCCAGAAATTAGCATGAACAGAGGAAGTATAATTTTCCTGAAATAAATAAATTTATTCACTTGATGTTTTCATTTAAATCAGAAAAAAAAGAAATGTTGCAAAAGTGGTATTTTGCTAGTCTGTGATTATATGTTTTCTATTGCAGGAACCTCCTGATTAAGAATTTTCAGCTAACTTAAAGGCCCAAGTATTAGAATTTCCCTGCAATCTGTCATCCTGAGCCATAATCTTTCAGAGCAGCACAGAGAGATCTGTTTTGAGCAGTGGAGCATCTACAGTATAACAGAGTAGTGTATGTAATACAAGCTAGGATAACACAGGGTAAGAGATTAATATTCTGCATCATACTGTGGCTCTGTTATTTTTATCCTGCTGTTTCTTTCACTCACCATCTCATGACTCACACCCTCCCCACACTGGAATTTCTGTCTCTGTCTCGTGGCTCGCTGGCGTGTGTCAGAAGACGATGCTGTGGAAAGCCATCTGGAGAGCAGCACTGCTGCCTGAGTTCCAGGTCGCTGTTGAAAACAGAGAGAGGCACAGCACTGCTTACTGATTTACGTAGAACTGCTGTGAATGCTGCAGTCTGTCCTCGGTATTTGTAAGGGCTGCAGTTCTTCCTGGTTTGTGCTCTTGGTGACATCATGGAATCACAGAACATTAGCGGTTGGAAGGGACATCCAGAGATCATCCATACCAACCCCTCTACCAAAGCAGGATCACCCAGGGCAGGTCACACAGGAATACACCCAGGCAGGGTTTGAAAATCTTCAGAGAAGGAGACTACACAACCTCTCTGGGCAGCCCGTTCCAGTGCTCTGTCACCCTCACTGTAAAGCAGTGCCTCCTTGTGTTGAGGTGGAACTTCCTGTGTTCCAGCTTGTATCCATTGTACTTGTCCTATCACTGGACACCACCAAAAAGAGATTGGCACCTTCATCTTGTAATAGAAATGCTGTCCAGCAGGAGCAGGGAGGTGATTGTTCCCTTAGACTCTGCTCTGGTGAGGCCACGCCAGTTTTGGGCACCCCAGTACAAGAGGGATGTGGAGGTGCTGAAGTGAGTGTAAAGGAGGGCACTGAAGCTGGGGAAGGGCTTGGAGAATAAATCTGATGAGGAGCACCTGAGGGAGCTGGGGATGGTTACTTTGAAGAGGAGGGTGAGATGAGATCTCCTGGCTGCCTACAGCTACCTGAAAGGACCTTGTGAAGGGACTGCTGCTGGTCTCTTCTCACAAGTAATTAGTGATAGAACAAGAGGGAATGACCTCAGGTTGCCACTGGGTAGGTTTAGACTTGACATTAGGAAGAATCTTTCCATGGAAAGAGTGTTCAGGTATTGGAATGGGCTGCCCAGGGAGATGGTCGAGTCACTGACCCTGGATGTGTTTCAAAGTCATTCGGATGTGGAACTTAGGGACATGGTTTAGGGTGCACCTTGTAGAGTAGGGAAATTGGTTGGACTTGGTGATCCTGAGGGGCTTTTCCAACGTGAATGTTTCTGTGATTCTGTGATCTTGACAACCATCCCTTAGATATTTGATAATTCAGTAAGATCCCCTCTCAGCCTTCTCTTCTCAAAACTAAACAGCCCAGGCTCTCTCAGTCTCTCACCATAGCAGAGATGCTCAAGTCCCACAGCCATCCTTGTATATTCTCACTGTATATGAAGGTTACAAAAGTATTCTGAGTTACAAACGGTTATGTGCAAAGGTGACACTGTACAAGCCTTTAGAAAAAATAAAGGAGTCATCCTGTGAGGTGATAAAGGGCTCTTGTGAGACAGGTTCATGAGATTTAACCACAGTACAAGAGCTGCTCCTTTTATATTTCTTCATTAACTTTAATCATCTCAGGGATGTGGTCTTCAATGCTGCACTAGGCAGACCACCAAAGATCTATGCTTCAAAGGGCCAAATCACAGTTACGTGATGTGAAATGGAAAGGCCAGGTCCCAAGCAGAATTTGATCTTAAATCCTTACTAATTGTATGCATAGCTACTGTGATCCAAAACACAGAACATCAAACACCCAGTGCAGTTTGATGCTGTATAATCCTGTACTCATACCTCTTAGTAGTTCTAAATTATCTAGGGTCTGGCCGCTATTTAAATCTAGAAGTGACATGGTGTTAAGTGGTTAGGAACTCAAGTTCTACCACATCCTAGGAATTAGGAATCTTGGATGTCAGGAACAGGTTCTTTGAATGTTAGGAACAGGTTCTTTGAATGTTAGAAACAAGTTCTTTATCATGAGGATAGTGGAACATTGGAACAGGTTCCTCAGGGAGGTGGTTGGGACCTTACCCCTGGAGATATTCAAGGTGAGGCTCAACAGGGCTCTGGTCAGCCTGATCTAGTTGAGAATGCCCCTGGCTGACTGCAGAGGGTGTTCGACTAGATGACCTTTGGATGTCCCTTCCAACCCAGACCATTCTAAGCATAATTATTTTCTCTTACCTACTAGCTGAGTGTTAAGAACCCTTGTTCAAGATTCCAAATTCCCTCCTCTGCCTCCTTGTATCTGAACTTTCATTTCAGTCTTCCTGAGAGCATTTTCTAACCAGTCAGAACCCAAGATCACAGAAGGTTCACTCTTACTATGGACAAGCAAGGCTAGAAAGAGTACTTCAATACCATTTGAATCAGCAAATTTGATGCTTTTTTGAACATCCTTCAAAAAATACTCTTCCCAGAAAACAACTATAAAATCTCAGGTCACATTTTCTCCTTTTTTTAGCCCTGCCCCTTCCAAAAAATGAACTTCATTTGAAGGAGACAAAGAAACCTGCTTCACAGAATACCTACATTTTGCCAAAAGAAAGCATTTATGTGGGAAGAAGGGGAAAAAAACCCAAAGCCTAACTCAGGGATGAGAATTCCAAGAACTATATTCCTCTCACACCGGTACTGGAGCAATGAGCTCTCTGAGGACCTTAGTGTGTATTTAAACAAAGTAATCTGCTTTTTTTTTTTACTGAGATGATAGGTAGGAGATCTGGAGCTTCTGGAGCAAGATTGGCAGAAGGATCCTTTTCACTCCATTGTGTTATTCCAGCTTTCCCAGAAAAAATGTACCACAGGATCTCATGATGGAACTAACCCTTCAACTCCTGCTTTTAGACCCTTTGGACTCCTGCTTTTCCATTCTGTCAAATCTGGTTATACAGGTACCACTGGAAAAAGAAAAAGCATGTTTTATTGATCTGGTTTTGGTTTTGGTTTTTTTTTTCTGGGGGAAAACTTCTTATCTGATCACCTCAACTGAAGCCTTCCATGTGGGTTTCAGAGAACAGCCAGTGAGTCTTTTGTTGGCAAAGTAGCCTAACCCAGCAGAGAAACTTTGTTGTTCAGCATCCAGATGCCAGCTCAAGTCACCCATCATATCCTCTGTGTTCTCTTTGTCTGTTTCCAACATAACGGCATGCCTGGAGGGCAGCAGATATACATAATAGAGAAGGAAGACTGAAGGCTCGTACAGCCATTCTACATTGAAATGTCAGGTCTTCCCTCAATCCAAAAGGCAGAAGCTTCCCTCAGTCCACTCTCAATCTAGAAATGTGACCTCAGCACACCAGTCATGTAATTTCTCTCAGACAGCTCTTCCAGCTGGAGAACAATCAATGCAAGAGCCTGAGGAAAGCCTGAGGAGGATGTGGTTAGTGACCTGAAATGAAGCGTATGCAAACTCTGGTAGAAGCTTCCACTAGAATCTCTTCCACTGGAGTCAGCACCTCAGGAGAACAAATGCTACTGCAATTTGAAAGATGATTACCAAAAAAATAAAATATTTAAAAAAAAAAAAAAAGAAAAAAAAAAAAAAAAAAAAAAAAAAAAAAAAAAAAGAAAATACCTAAAGGGAATTGGACCAGCCAGAGGGAAAAAAAAATCTTGTTAAAGCAGCAGTGTCCTGCTGTGAGCAGCTGTGAGCTTTCTGTTCAGTAAACAGGCTCCAAGGTACTACTGACTAATAAGTTTTTGTTTGTCAAACTCCTATCAGCAGTCCTTGAGTAACGTCTCTCCTGAGCTGAAGTCTCTTCTCCTGAGCCTGTATTTGTCTGCAGCTTTTCTATGATGGCTGTACAAACGAAGTGGGACTCCTACAATAGCTTAGCTTTTCAGCTTTGCCTTATCTGAGAAGCACAACAAGCTAGGCAAGCAATTGCTCAGTGCAGCCAGAAAACCACTTGTAAAGAGGAGCCTTCCATTTGCATGAGGTTGGTATTGAGTGCCTCACTTCCTCTCACTCATCCAAACAGAAAGATGCAGGGATTCAGTCCATGGTTCTCACTTGTAGCCAACTGGTATAGAGCAAAGCAAAGGACCTTCTCAGTGAACTGTTTTCTTTGGAGAATGTAAGGTATTCAGAAGATACAATTCTCTACAACTGCCTGAGGTTGCATTGAGGCTGGTGTTGGTCTCTTCTTCCAAGTAACTAGAGACAAGATGAGAGGAAATGGATTTGTTATGCCAAGAGAGGTTTAGATTGGACATTAGGGAAAAAAGTCTTTACTGCGAGAGTGGTGAGGGGTTGGAATAGGCTCTCCAGGGAGGTGGGAGAGTGGCCATCCCTGGAGATGTTCAAGTGTGTAATGTGGTGCTTCAGGATATAGCTTCATGGTCATAGTAGTTGAGTTATGGCTGGACTTAATGATCTTAAAGGTCTTTTCCAATCTGAGTTATTCTATGATTTGTCATGAAATGCACCTTTACAACCTCTAACAGACATTTAATTTGCAATTCCTACAAGACTGAGCAGGCTCATCTTGAAACACCTTTGTGATACTTGCTTTATGTGCCTGATGGGCCACAAGGACACTGAAGGCTTAAAGACCACACATCCTGGATGGTAATTGTAGATTTTTTTTCTGGACCAGCCTAAGCATATTGGTAACTAAAACAATGTGAGGAATGGTGTCACTCAGAGTGACTTCAAAATCTAACAGAGAAAACACAATCAAATATAAAGCTCACAAAAGAGAAGTACAGGATGGATGAGGAGTTGCTCAAGAGCAGTCTTGTGGAAAAGGACTCGATGGTGTCAGTTGAGGACGAACTCAGCATGACCTGGCAATGTGCATTTGCAGCCCAGAAGGCAGCTGTGTGTTGGGCTGCATCAAAAGAAGTGTGACCAACAGAATGAGGGAGGTGATTCTGTCCTTCTACTCTGCTTTGATGAGACCCCACCTAGAGCACTCCATCCAGTTCTGGTGCCCCCAGCGCAGGAAGGACATGGAACTGCTGGAACGGGTCCAGAGGAGGGCCATGAAGATGGTAAGAAGGCTGGAAGACCTCTTCTATGGGGACAGGCTGAGAGAGCTGGGGCTGTTCAGCATGGAGAAAAGAAGGCTCTGGGAACACTAGTACCTGAAGGGTGCCTACAATAAAGCCAGGAAGGGAGTTTTTACAAGGGCTTATAGAGACAGGATGAGAGGGAATAGATTTCTCCATCTTACAAAGTTTCTGTCCTAGCTAGGAGCAAAGGTCCATAGTTGTGTTTTTCCCAAGAATCATAAAATCATACTCATTTAGGCTGGACAAGAGCTGTAAGATCGAGCCCAGTTGTTAACCTAGCACTACCAAGACCACAACCAAACCACAGCACTACATGCTACATCTATGCTTCCTCATACCTCCATGGATGGTGACTCAATCGTTTCCCTGGGTGGCCTGTTCCAGTGCTTTACAACCTTTTTCATGAAGATTTTTTTTCTAATATCCAATCTAAACCTCCCCTGGTGCAACTTGAAGCCATTTCCTCTCATGCTATCACTTGATACTATGGAGAAGAGGCTGGCTCCCATCTCACTACAACTTCCTTTCAGATAGTTGTAGAAAGCAATGAGGTGTCCCCTCAGTCTCCTCTTCTCCACACCGAACAAGTCCAGTTCCCTCACACACACCTCATAAGACTTGTTCTCAGGCCCTTCACCAGCTTCTCTGGACCCACTCTAGCAATCCAATGTCCTTTCTGGAGAGAGTGCCCTCAAAATTGAACACTTATTGTGTGGGAGAAGAGACTGACTTCCAACCACAAGTTTTAGACTTACTAATATTAATTGATTTAAGTAATTTTTATGCTTATCCTATCCATGTATTAATTAGTTCTCAGTTTCAGTGTATTTTAAATAAGATGACTACTACATGGAGAGCAAACAGGCTCTGCTCTTCCTCCTGTGAAGCACTGCAACCAGTGTCTTCAACTGCATCAGGACTAGAACTGTTGTTCTAAGACAGGTACTGACAAGTACCTAAGCTGCACACTTTGATTGCCACAGCAAATGTTAGGTCAGCTCTTTCATTTCCATATGTGCAGTTTAATTAGATCAACCTTGCTATGTTCACCAGTATGAGAGGAGTCATTCTGAGGCATTGCTTTTCCTCTGTTTCTGCTTTTACACAGGCTCCATGAGGACAGAATTTCACCTTGTCAACTAGGAGGATAGATGAGGAGCACAGTCACATGAGTGTTTGCTGAAACTATACCAGCTTCCTTTATATCCCATGGCATCAGGTCAGGTTGCTGGTCCTCCAGCTACTAGCTGCCATTCTGCAATGGCAAATCCAGGCTGGCAAGGCAATGTTGAGCCTGACAGAATCTAACTTCAGCAGGTGTTGCTGGAGCCTGTAGGAGGTGTTGTCTCTGAGCCTCACTGAGGCTGTCAAAACTGGCAAGCCAGTTTCATAAGGCAGGCTTTCTAGCAGCTTTGCTAGCTGTACAAAGAACCAGGCCATTCACAAAATGAAAAGAGCAAAAGATGAAAGAGTGTTCTAGGAGAGTCCCATACACCCACAGATAAGAAACACAGTTATATTTTTGCTATATCATTTGAACATCTCAGAACCAGCCACAAACATGCTGCAGGCAGTGGAACACCTCCCTGCTGAGGACAGGCTGAGGGAGCTGGGTCTTGGAGCTTGGAGCAGAGGAGCCTGAGGGTTGCCCTCATTCATGTTGATAAAGCTGTGCAGGGCAGTGTCAGGAGGACAGAGCCAGGCTCTGCTCAGGGATATCCAACGACAGGACAAGGGGCAATGGGGCCAAGCTGGAGCAGAGGAGGTGTCGCGGGAACAGGAGGAGAAACTTTTTTACTGTGAAGGTGCCAGAGCCCTGGAACAGGCTGCCCAGAAAGGTTGTGGAGTCTCCTTCAAAACTAACCTGGATGCACCCAGATGCTCCTGCCCTGGCAAAGGGGGTTGGACTGGATGGTCTTTCCTGGTCCTTTCCATCACCTAAAATCCTGTGATTCTGTACCAGGCCCTGCATGCAGCTTTAGATGCTGGAGCTCAAAACAGAGGAGGAGACTTATAGGAAACATCCTAATGATTCACAGCCTTGATAAACTCTCACACTAAAAGTTATTGGAAGTATTGGATCATTTGCCTTGTAAAGGGTAGAGGTGACTCTGAGCCAAAAATGTAGCTGAATTCCAAAGGGACCAGACAATGACAGGAATATCTATTAAAAACTGCAATTATAAACTGCAGACAATAAAACAAACTAGGAATAGATTGCTATTCCAGCTATCTTTTAAAATACTTAGCATCAATGTGGCTTGCTAGGGTCTGTCAAAATGAGTTCATTTCAAAACCCTCAGTTTTCTTAAGCCCAAAAGTCACATTTGCCTCAAATTTCTTTACTTTCCACAACTCCCTTTTTTCCAAATTAAGCATTATCTACTGACAGTGACCCGCAGCCTTCTATAATGCCTCTCCAGTGAACACAGAAACTGAATCATAACAGGACAAGGGGTAATGGATGTAAACTAGAGCACAGAAAGTTCCACCTCAACACAAGGAAGAACTTCTTTACTGTTATGTGTCACAGAGCACTGGCACAGGCTGCCCAGAGAGGTTGTGGAGTCTCCTTCTCTGGAGGCTTTCAAGCCCTGTCTGGATATGTTCCTGTGTGACCTGAGCTAGATTCTACGGTCCTGCTGTGGCAAGGGGGTTGGACTGGATGATATCTGGAGGTCCCTTCCAGCTCCTAACATCCTGTGATCCTGTGATAATTTAGGCTCAGAACTGATAGTGAATAATAATTATCTCACCCCTACCCTTTTTCAAAGTGTGTTTTCCATAGAGAACAAAGCTCAAAGCTACTCCATCCAATCAGCACTGGGGAAAGGTTCCTGGAAAAAGCAACAGTGCTATTTAATTCTCCATCTACTGAAACCAGTTGCAAAAATTATTCAGTTCTACAGCTGAGGAACAGACTTTCAGAGTCCAAACAGCATTTGAATCAAATAAAGATGGAGCAGGCCATGAATTCCAGCCATCAGCATGTTTCAGATCAAAGAATGGCAGGGTTTTTTTAATGCCTGTCTGCATTTAATCCATACCTGGAGTAAACTACAGCAGTTACTCTATCACCCAGTGACAGGGTGAATGAGGAAAAGAAGAAAAGACCCACAGGTTGAGATGAAAAGAGATTTAAGGACATATCCAACCTGGTACCAATGTCAATACACAATATATAAAATTGCACCCAGCCCAGCAAAGGTGCAGCAGTCACAATATCAGGAAAAGCAGGAAAAAGTAAAACAGTGCCTCTTATGGTCTGTGATACACCTGTAAACCAACTCAAGTCAGCTGGGCTGTACTGTGTGCAGTTTCGGAGCCACCAGCACAGGAAGGACATTGAAGTGTTGGAGCAGGTCCAAAAGAGTGCCACAAAGATGATCAGAGGGCTGGAGGCGCTCTGCTATGAGGACAGGCTCTTCAACCCAGAGAAGAGAAGGCAATGAGGAGACCTTGTAGTATCTGGAGAGGGCTTATAGTAAGGCTGGGGAGGGATTATTGACAAGATCTTGCAATGACAGGTTAAGGGACAATGGGTTTAAATTGGAAGAGGGTAGATTTAAACTGGATGTTAGGAGGAAGTTCTTTCCAGTGAGGGTGGTGAGACGCTGGCACAGGTTGCCCAGGGAGGTTGTGGATGCTCCCTCCCCAGAGGTGTTCAAGGCCAGGTTGGACAAGGCCTCGAGTTACCTGTACAGTGGGAGGTGTCCCTGCCTATGGCAGGGGGTTGGAACTGGATGATCTTTGAGGTCCTTTCCAACCTTACCACTCTATGATTCTCTGATTCTATGACTCAGAACAGCTAATGGGCTGAGGGCCATGGCAAGCCTGAGATTCTGTCCCAGGAAAAAACCATCAAACTAAGACAATACCTAATAGGATGAAGTTACTCTTCTTTCCATACCAAATACATTTGATCAGAGCTATGATTCATCTGTGTATCAAGGAGCATAGATCATTCTCAATATCATCTGTACATCTCAGGTGCTAGCAACTGCCTTCAACACCCACAGGCAACAAAAGGAAATAAATAAATAAATGAATGAATGGATAAATAAATAAATAATACTCAATTATTAGGCTCAATAAATATTGCTCATCACCCGAAGCAGTTATTGGAACCGTGTGTAACAGATTCTAGAGATGACAGGTCTGGTTTTCCAATAACCTGCAGTGCATCCTCTGAGTTTTAAGATGGCTTTTTGAAACGGGGTTTGCCTACTTAGGCAAAAGCCATGCACATTCTGATTAGTTCCTCCACAGTCTTTCCCCTTTAAAACAATGAAGATTAAATCTGTGTGTGAATATTCTGCAGTGGACTAAGTTACACATGAGTCAGGCCTCTCTTTGTTCAGGATGTGATTTTTCACAGAGGTGTATGATCCATTTCAAGTCATCATAATTCAGACCTATCTTTATCACTTTGTTTCCATTCAGATTATGCTTCCAGAGTGTTCTCATGTAGATGAAGCTTTTCAGCTTTAGGATAAAGAAGGCATCTTCAATGCCTGGTCTTTGTCTACAGCAGGAAAATTGCTGTAAATGCATAGAATGGTTTAGGTTGGAAGGGATCTTAAACATCACCTAGTTTCAATGCCCATGGGGCAGGACACCTTCTACTTGACCAGGTTGCTCAAGGTGTCATCCAACCTGGCCTGGAACAACTCCAGGAATCCATTCCTGGCCTCCCTGGGCAAACTGTTCCAGTGTCTCACCATCCTCATTGGAAAGAATTTTTTCCTAATCTCCAGTCTAAATCCTCAAGCTTTAATATATTCCCCCTTTTCCTATCGCTACGATCCTTACAAAAAGTCCCTTCCCGTCTTTCTTGTCGGGTCCTTTCAACTACTGGAAGGCTGCTCTAAGGTCTCCCAGAGCCTTCTTTTCTCCAGGCTGAACAGCCACAACTCTCTCAGCCCGTCCCCATAGGGGAGGCTCTCCAGCCCTCTGACCATCTTCATGGCCCTCCTGAAAGTAAAGTCTCAAGAACCACATAATGTCCCTGCTACATACACTACATTTTCCCCAAAAGAAAGCTGCACCAAACTAGATCAAATTTCCACATCAGACAATGCAAGATGATTTTCAGAAGACACATGTGTTGTGGCAATGCCCCAGATGCACTTCTGTTCCTAAATACCTTATGATTTATCACCAATAAATACAACAAAAGGTAAGGTTCAGCTCTTTGGGGATTTGCCTTTTTTTTTTTTTTTTTTTTTTTTTTTTTTTTTTTTTTGGAATTTCTTTTTTTTTTATNTTTCTTTTTTTCTGGAAACTCTGTTTTTGTAAGATACTCCTTTGTAAGATGTTCCTTGCTTTTTATCCTGTCTGTTTATACCATTCACTTGAAATGCTACTAGGCAAATGGTCCCCAGATGTGAGTTAATAACTTGTAGGTAGCTTTTGGGAAAGCTTTTTGGAATCTCTTCAAGTAAAATGGTTTCACAAACTGCATGCCATTCTTTGGCTGTTCTAGCTGACTGTTTCAAAATGATGCACAGAATTAGAAGGGTGAATTAGAAGGGTTGTGGTTGAGGGGTCCTACCCCTCTACCCTCCCCTGGTGAGGCCACATCTGGAGTACTGTGTTCAGTTCCGGGTCCCCCAGTTCAAGAAGGACATAGAACTGCTTGAGAGAGTCCAGCACAGAGCCACAAAGATGGTTAAGAGAATGGAACATCTCTCTTATGAGGACAGACTGAGAGGGCTGGGGCTCTGCAGCTTGGAAAAGAGGAGACTGAGAGGTGACCTCAACAATGTTTACAAATATGTAAAGGTGGGTGCCAGGAGGATGGAGCCAGGCTCTGCTTGGTGATGCCTGATGACAGGACAAGGGGCGACGGGTGGAAGTTGAGGCATAGGAAGTTCCATGGAAACATGAGGAGGAAATTTTTGACTGTGAGGGTGACAGAACACTGGACGGGGCTGTCCATGGGGGTTGTGGAGTCTCCCTCTCTGGTGATATTCAAGGTCCTTCTGGATGTGTTCCTGTGTGATCTTGTCTAGGAGATCCTGCTCTGGCATGGGGGGTTGGACTGGATGAGCTTTTGAGTTCACTTTAAGCCCCTGACATTCTGTGATTTTAAGAGCAGATTTAGTTTGGATGTTAGGAACAAGTTCTGCACCATGACAGTGGTGGAATAGTGCAACAGGTTCTCAGGGAAGTGGTTGAGACTCCATCCCTGCAGATATTCAAAGTGAGGCTCAAAAGGGCTCTGGGGAGTCTGCTCTAGTGGAAGATGTACTAGTGGGAGGTGTCCCTGCCTGTGGCAGGGGGTTGGAACTAGATGATCCTTGAGGTCCCTTCCAACCTTACCATTCTATGATTCTATGTCCCTGACTGCAGAGCGGGTTGGACTAGATGAAATTTGGAGGTCTCTTCCAACCCAGACCATTCTCTGATTCTATATTTGGGTCTCTGACTCTCTTCTGCAGCCCTTCCTCAGTATTTCTCATGCAAAAGAAGCCTGTTTTTTGACAGAACAGGATAGAATGAGTATTCAACAACCATGAGTCAGACTTCAAAGTTAATATAAAATCCCAGCTTTACATGTGGGGCTCTTCCTGTTTACTTTTCTCTTGTTATAGATACAGTATGCTTTGGATAGTATGAAGCTGGAAATATTGCTGGTGTTCAGCCTAGTGAGAGTCTCCCAGGTTTCACAAGTAATCCATCACTGTACTGATGACAAAATGCTGCAGCCTTGCTTAACAAGGGCAGTGCATCAAACGTCTTCTAATTTCCACACAGGCCAGTGAACCAGCCATGATTTAGGAGTACCCTGCCTCCAGGATGACCCACACATTTGGAAAATAGAAAAACAGAAAAATATTTTCAGTTGGAAAGGACCTACAATGATCATCCAGTCCAACTGCCTGACCACTTTAGGACTGATCAAAATTCAAAGCATATTATTAAGGACATCGCCCAAATGCCTCCTGAACACTGACAGACGTGGGGCACCGTCCACCTCTCTAGGAAGCCTGTTGCAGTGTTTGACCATCCTCTCTGTGAAGAAATGCCTCTTAACATCCAATCAAAACCATGATGTCAGAAAATATCTGCATGCGAACTTCCTGCTAAAGCCACCACTAAGATACAGTATCCCTGTTGTGGGGGAAGCCACCCACAACACGAACTGGCTTAGGAAGCCCTGCCAAGGCCAGGTTATGCACTCTGGGGCACACAAGCTGGTATCCAGCACCAGACACAGCCACAGCCATTTGGCCTTGTCAGCATGGGAGTATAAGATACACTGAAGAGAACTGATGATGAGGAGACTTCCTCATGAACGTAAGGAAGAACTTTTTCACTGTGAGGGTGACAAAACACTGAACAGGCTGCTCAGAGAGGTTGTGGGTTCTGCTTCTCTGGAGATATTCCAAACCTGCCTGGATACATTCCTGTGTGACATGCCCTAGGTAATCCTGACCTGGCATGGGTGTTGGACTGGATAATCTTTTGAGATCCCTTCCAACCCCTAGTGTTCTGTGGTTCTGTGACTCTGCTGACTCTGCAAAAGAGAGACAGCATTAGGAGAATGATCACAGAATCACAGAATGTCAGGGGCTGGAAGGGACCTGGTAAGCTCATCCAGTCCAACCACCCTGCCGGAGCAGGATCATCACACAGTAACACATTCAGGTGAGTTTTGAATATCTCCAGAGAGGGAGGCTCCACAACTCCCCTGGCAGCCTGTCCCAGTGTTCTGTCACCCTCACAGGGAAGTAATTCCTCCTCATGTTTACATGAAAATGTAAATGAGGGACATGCAAGACAAGCAAGATGCCATTCATTCATCAGGGCAGAGCAGAGGGACTGTGATTATGCCCACCAAAGCACAAGGAGAGCTGCTGCTCCTCTTGAGCACTGACCCACAGAGCAACTCAGCAGATTGTGCTTCTCACACCGGCAAGACGCTGGGTGTCAGCAGCCTGGGCTCAGCGCTGAGATCAGCTGGAGCTGAAGGTCCTGCCACTCGCTGAGAACTGTTTTTCCTCAGTGAAAGGCACCAGCTCCAACCTCCTACTGAGATCCAAACCCAACAGTGCCAACAACTCAGCGGGAGCCGGCTGTAGCCCTAGATATACATAGCCCATCTGTTCTCAGTGAGCGCTGATGCTGCACCCTTTGAGCACATCCTGTACTGCTTTAACCCCTGTACAACCTCCTGTTTGCTTAGGGTGCTCTGCTTCTCTTCAAGGGAGAGCAGCATTTAACCTGTGCTTTGGGAAAGCCTGTGTTTGCTCTGATGAGGCAGTTAAGACAAGCATTCTGCATAGCCATTAAAAATTACTGAAGTTCACAGCACTGTTGTTAAATCACCTGCATTCACCCCTCCAAATTTTACCATCGTGCTGTGAAATGGAAAGCTGCAGACTTGATTCACTCCAAATCAGCTCAGTTCTACCCTCTTTTGTCCCGGATGTGTCAGCACCAAACTGGAAGGAACAGCCACAGATCAGGCAAGAGATTTCTCTGAACCACTTTCTTTGTTATCCTCACAGTTTAACCTTGGAAAATTCATTTTTTGCCAGGATAGTGGGGGGTTTTTTTGTTGTTGTTGGTTTTTTGTGGGTTTTTTGTTTGTTTGTGTTTTGTTGTTGGTTTGGGGTTTGTTTTTTTTTTTCCCCAACAGTTATTTCTCCTTTTGGGAAAGATGTTAATTGGCTGTTTATCAGCTGGGCAGAAATGGGAATTGAATATTCCCTGAATGAGTCACAGCCTATCAGAATTCATTCCTGTCCTTTCCTAAAATTGAGAAGGCATGCGTGGCACACACCTGAGTAGAGGCACTTCATGAGTTAGGCTTCTTTTCAGTAAAGGTACCTGGATCATGTTTCCTATTTAACAGAGACTAAAACATTACAGAATCAGCCATTGGCAGCACTCCCAGGATAATTTTTCCACTCACACATATTTCTTCAAATGTCAACAGCAGTCTAACCATTCTCATCTGGGAAGCCTGACATTAAATGTACATTAACCTTAAACAGAAAAAAAAAAGAATAAAAAAAAAGAATAAAAAACAAACAAACAAACAAACAAACAAGTAAGCCTCTTCTAAAAAGGAAAACAAATTCAATCTATGTTATGCAGCCTTCTGCCTCTGAGCGCTACACAAGGAGCAGGAGGAAATTTTACAGCAGGAGTTCACATCCCTGGCAATTTGGTTAGGAAAATCAAACAAGGGAATTGTGTGGCTTTCAGAGGTGAGAAGTGGATGGTATGTGAGATTCTTATTTAGACCTGATTGCTGTGTGTTTTGGTTTGTTATACAACAGCAGACAAAAAACCAAAGCCAACCAACAAACCCACAAAAAAACCCCCACAACTAAACAAACAAAACCCAAGCAAACCCTAACAAATAAACAGAAAAAAAAACCCAACAACAACAAAATAACAAACCCCAAGACCAAGAGAAAAAAAAAAAATCCCAAACAGGGCCTTAGGAGGCATGCTTGCTTTGCAGTCCTGGAATTCAAACCAGCCAGCCAAACAGCACTGCTGCTGACTGTGGAAGAACTTCCCTGGAAAGAAGCATTTTGTATTAAGCAATTTTTAATTTTTTTTTTTCCCCCAATCATCAGTCTCTGATTATTTTCTCTTCCAAATTTGGGCTCTTCACACATATCTCAGCATCACCTGCTTTGCTTGAGCGATTTGTGTAGATGAACAGGACTTACCATGCTGTCGTTTTGCATAGCTGAGTTTGAGAAACAAGCAATATTGTTTCTACACTCCCTTCTCCTCACAGCACATGCCAGCTATCACTGGAAGAGAGATCTCTATTTAATTTGGTCTGTCAAGACCAAAAGGAAACAAAGGATATGACTGCAGCCCTCAAGTCTATCTGAGTAGGATTCCTGGAATGGAACAAAAGTGGATGTCACTAGGACTAATCTATAATCACAAAGTGAGTAGAGAGTGCTTCTGAAATATTTAAAATAGATACTTATTTAATATCTTTATAAATGCATATTTATATCAATGTCCATGAATGCTGCAATAATAATGGAATCATAAAACCATAGAATTCCTCAGGTTGGAAAGGACCTTAGAGGTCATCTACTCTAACCCCCCAGTCACGGGCAGGGACAGCTCTTAACTAGACTCAATGGCTCAAGGCCTCATCCAACTAGGCCTTGAACACCCCCAGAGAGGAGGGAGCCACGGCCGTATTCCAGAGTCTCACCACCGTTGTACTGAAGAATTTCTTCCTAAGATCCAGTCTAACCCTACTTTTCCTCAGCTTCAAACAATTCCCCCTTGTCTTGTCTCTAGACACCCTCATGAAAAGTCCTTCTGCAGACTTCCTGTAGGATCCTTTCATGTACTGGAAGCTGGATGATGCTTTCAGAATAGTTCTTACTTGGATACATACTTTTTTTTTGAGGTCACCTAAAGGGATTTAGATGAGTCAAAGCCATTTGCTCCGCTAACATGCTCAGAAAGTGCACATTGGTTTTTAACCTGTAGTTACTTCCCTTTTAGCTTGCAGTTAGCTTAAGGTGTCCCTCAGGGGTCCGTACTGGGACCTGGACTCGTTGATATTTCTATTACTGATATAGACAGTGGGATCAAGGCACCATCAGCAAGTGTGCAGATGACACCAAGCTAAGTAGTGCTGTCATTGTGCCAGAGGGACAGGATGGCATCCACAGGGACCTGAACAAACTGGAGAGGTGGATACAGGTAAACCTCGTGAGGTTCAACAAGAGCAAGTGCAGAGCTCTGCACCTGGACTGGAAAAATCCTCACTGTCAATACAGACTGGGGAGTGGAGAGATAGAAAGCAGCCCTGTGGAAACGGACGTGGGAGTGCTGATGGAGGAGAAGCTGGACATGAGGAGACAGTGTGAGCTTGCAGCCCAGAAGGCAAACCACATCCTGGGCTGCATCAAAAGCAGCACAGCCAGAGATGGAGGGAGGGAATTCTGCCACTTTGCTCTGTTCTGATGAGACTTCACCTGGAGTGCTGCATCCACTGTCAGTGACATGGACAGAGGAATGGAGTGCACCTTCAGCAAGTTTGCAGATGACACCAAGCTGTGTGGCACAGTCGACTTGCTAGAGGGCAGGGATCCATCCAGAGGGACCTGGACAGGCTGGAGAGGTGGGCCCAGGCCAATCTCATGAGATTCAACAAGGCCAAGTGTAAGGTCCTGCACCTGGGTAGGCACAATCCCAAGCACAAATACAGGCTGGGTGGTGAATGGCTGGAGAGCAGCCCTGAGGAAAAGGACCTTGGAGTCTGGGTTGATGAAAAGCTCAACATGAGTCTGCAGTGTGCACATGCAGCCCAGACAGCCAACCGAGTCCTAGGCTGCATCAAGAGAAGCGTGGCCAGCAGGGCAAGGGAGGGGATTCTGCCCCTTTACTCTGCTCTCGTCAGACCCCACCTGGAGTACTGTGTGCAGTTCTGGAACCCTCAGCACAGGAAGGACATGGAAGTGTTGGAGCGGGTCCAGAGGAGGGCCACAAAGATGATCAGAGGGCTGGAGCAGCTCTCCTATGAGGACAGGCTGAGAGAGTTGGGGCTCTTCAGCCTGGAGAAGAGAAGGCTTCGAGGGGACCTGATAGTAGCCTTCCAGTATCTGAAGGGGGCCTACAGGAAGGCTGGGGAAGGATTATTTACAAGGTCCTGGAACGACAGGACAAGGGGCAGTGGGCTTAAACTGGCAGAGGGGAGATTTAGACTGGATGTTAGGAGGAAGTTCTTTCCAGTGAGGGTGGTGAGACACTGGCACAGGTTGCCCAGGGAGGTTGTGGCTGCTCCCTCCCTGGAGGTGTTCAAGGCCAGGTTGGATGAGGCCTTGAGTGAGCTGTACTAGTGGGAGGTGTCCCTGCCTATGGCAGGGGGTTGGGACTGGATGATCCTTGAGGTCCCTTTCAACCTTACCATTCTATGATTCTATGATCCAGCTCTGGAGTCCTCAACACAGGAAGGACATGGACCTGATGGAACAGGTCCAGAGGAGGGCTACAAAAGTCATTGGGAGGTTGGAGCAACTCTAGAGGATAGGTTGAGGGAGCTGGGGTTGTTCAGCCTGGAAAAGAAGCAGCTCTGGGGAGACCTAATAGCAGCCTGCCAGTGCTTCTATCATTCAATCCCTTTAGCATATATGCAAAGAGAAGAAAACTCAACCCACAATGTAAAGAGCATGGGCTGGCCTAGAAGGGCCTTATCTGTGTCAGGTACAGGCAAGGCAAACATCTAGAGAACATAATTTAGGTGTGGTTGCCCATTGCTGTGGGAAGGAGATCTCATCTAGACTGAATTTCTTACATGAAGCCAAAAATCTCTTCCCACCTCCCTCTTTTTCCCCTTCTTTTTGGTGTTGGATTTTGTTTGGGTTTTGGTTTTGTTGGGAGGTTTTTTGGGTGGTTGTAGGTGTTTGTTTCACTTTGTTTATTTGTTTGTTTTTCATTTCCAGCTATTTTCTACTGTAGCCTGCTGGATAAGCAAAAACAGAACTACCAGGGCTTCAACAGTGTCCTAGCTCCTAAGGAGAATTGCAGAATGCAGTGGCTGAAACACAAGGTGTAGCCTACACAAGTGCTGTGCAAACAGGAAAATTGGTCAGCCAAAAACCAAACCAACAGCATCCTACTCTCGCTGTCAGATTCATTTCTTCTCTGCACTTTGAAAAGCCAGAGGGTTATGTGGTGATTTTTAGTACAGTTGCATATGCATGAGCTCAGGGGGAAGCAGAATTGGATGAGAACAGATTTCTTCAGAAATAATTATGCTCAATGGATAGAGTATAATTACTGTTTAAAGGAAGAAATCACCAATAAGGGGAATGTGTAAAGCTTTTGAGATACTCAAAGAAATTGCCTGAGGCCCCATTCTGGAGATAGATATTCAAGGTAAGGCTCAACAGGGCTGATCTAGTGGAGGGTGCCCCTGCTGACTGCAGTGGGATTTGAACTTTTCGAGGTCCCTTCCAATCCAGACCATTCTACAAGCATCCAAGCAGAGCATATTTCTCAGTTCTGAGTGTGAAAGTGATCAGTATCTACACTAGTCAGTTAAATAGTTTGAGGGAACCTTCCCAGGCGATTAATCGCAATCAAATTTACAGTTAAAGTCTCCTGGTCACACTTTTAAATCTGTACCAGAGGTCCCTCCCAAATACTTCCTAGGCACAAACTGGAATTATCACAGGCTAGGAACTGAGCCTGTTAGGCTGTCTGCTTCCAGCCACCTGTTTTTTTTTAGCAAGAGACTGCGAATATGAACACAGGGATGTGTTGTGTGCCAGTTTGCCTCAGTGCCAGAGAATGGTCCTAGGCAGATTTTCTAAAGCAGATGCACTCAGAATGTCTATGAGAATTCCTACCTGCTCCTCAATGGAATATCCAGCTTATTAAGAACAGAACCTACTCCACTTTCCACTAGCAAGAAATTATGTAAATTCCATTTTTAAATGTAGAGTTTCCAAACCTTCTAGAGATATTTCTCTCTCATGATCCAAAACTCTATGACCCATAGCCTCTGCTCCATTTTCAGTATGCATAACAGAGATACTTTTACATCCCTTGGTACTCTTCCAGCACCTGCTTAATTATAAAATCACAGAATGCTCTGGGTTGGAAGTGACCTCCAAAGGTCATCTAGTTCAACCCCCTCTGCAGTAAGCAGAGGCATCCTCAACTAGATCAGGCTGTCCAGAGCCCTGTCAAGCCTCATTTTAATTATCTTCAGGGATGTGGCCTCAACCACCTCTCTCTTTACCCTCTCTTTACTCTCGTGGTAAAACACTTGTTTCTAATATCCTATCTAGATCTGCTCTTCTCTAGTTTGATGTTTAAGATGGTTTCAATTAATAATGTTACAAAGACAGCTGAAATATGGGGGTGGGGAAAAAGAATAATCCTCCAAAACCCAACCAGTGAACACTATTATGCAGTCAATTTAACTCTGCTATCAGACCAAGTTAGAAAAGTAATTATCTTCTAATAATTATTTTTCCATTATGCAGTAATGATACTAAATGACACTAACCTTTATGATTACTGCATAGATTTATCTAATGAAAACACTGTATTACGAGCAAGTTATGCATTCTGTTTGGTGCTCCTCTCTACTTTGTGTATCAAAAGAGATAGAAAGGACAACTGAAGAATTGGTGCTCTTCTCGGGTCCAAAGAAATCCAGATTGAAATGCCTTGTCTACAGAGTTGTAACCTTCAGGGAGGTTTGGAGCATGTCTCACACGCTGGCATTAGAACCACTAACCCAAGGAATAGGGTAGTTACTTTGTGACAGAAGTGAGTGATGGGATTGTGACCAAAATGCTTTGCTGCTTCCTGGGACTTACTCCACCAGGCCTGCAGGGCAGATCATAGAATGGTTTTGGATGGAAAGGCTGTTCAGGTCACTGAGTCCAATCATTCTCTAACTCCAGATGCCAGTGTCAGCTTTGGACCTATACTTTAGCACACTCTCCTGCAGACAGGTAGGTGTCTGTGTACTTTCTTCCAAAGCATCAAGCAGAGTTTTAAAAGAAGATCTTAATGCAATCATAGAATGGGTTAGGTTGGAAGAGACCTCAGACTTCATCTACTCCAACAGGTTGGAAGAGACCTCAGAATTCTTCTACTCCAACCTCCCCACCATGGGCACCTCTCAACTAGGCTCAGCTGCGCAAGGTTTCATCCAACCTGTCCTGAAACACAACAAGGGAAGAGGCATCCACAACCTCCCTGAGCAGCCTATTCCAGAGTCTCATCACCCTTGTACTGAAGAACTTCTCTTCCTAAGATCCAGTCTAAACCTAGTTTCCCTCAGCTTCAAACCATTCCCCCTTGTCCTATTGCTAGACACCCTTGGGAAAAGGTGTCTTCAGCCATCCTGTAGGATCCCTTCAGCTCTTAATAGGAATGTTGTAGGTATTTTGCTCAGCAGCTGAAATCCAGAAACAACTCTGGCAGCCACCATTATGCAAGTGCCCTGATATCTCAGCTATAGATTTCTGCTCTTTCTTTTGCTTCTTATTTGGCTGGAGGAAGGCTGTGTCCTTCAAAGCACAGTGGCTAAGCTGTAGCTAGAGGGTATTCCTCCCCAGAACAATCTTCATTACCATCCAGACTGACTGTTCCTTTGCATCGTTCCCTTGAATGGCAAGAATTCATATGCAGGCTAAAGCCTATGTATTTCTTAATTAAAATGTTCTAAGAATTAATATTGTAATAATACTACTATTAATACTACAACTAATAATAATAATAATAATAATAATAATAATAATAATAATAATAATAATAATAATAATACAAGAAGAAGGATTTTCAAATTAACTTTGTTTTAAATAAGCCTTTTATGCAGCACTGCCTTAAAAAATTATAGCAATTTGAACTAAAGGACTCATAAAATTTGCCCTGGAAATTCACATTCAAGTCTTCACTCAATTATACCCCCTCAGATTTTCAATCCTTTTAAACAATATAGAGGGGAAAAAATTATAAGGCTGCACTGCTTAATTAATACAAACTATTTCCAGCTGCAATCCCCAGTCATGTGCATTTCTACATAGTCAGAGAAGAGCAAGAGGATGAGGAGGTACAAGAGGTTTTAAAATTGTTGAATGTGCATGAGAAAAATAAGCATGGCAGAATCTAACTGTGGAGGATGCAAAGAAAACCCTGGAGTGGATTTGTGAGATTTTCTGGAGGAATGATGAAGTCCTGGGGCACCACTACTGAAGTGCAACCATTGAAAGGAAAGAATTTTAACTCTGCCAATCTCTGTTCCCTGTATACACCACAAACCCTTAGGTGGCTCTGCTACCAATCTACTATATTTAATTGGCACCTTTTCCTCTGGTATCTTCATACAAACTGCAGCACTGAAAATGAGTATTTATTAAGCATCTATGATGTCATGAGTTCTACTCTTTCCTTTTATTCTACTCCTTGAATACTGTGTCTAGTTTTGGTGTCCCCAGCATAAAAACGACACAGAGCTGTTGGAGTGAATCCAGAGTAGGGCCATGAAGGTGATCCAAGGGCTGAAGCACCTCTTTTATGAGGACAGGCTGTGGGAGTGGGAGATGTTCAGCTTGGAGAAGAGAAGGTTCCAAGGGGGTCTTTAGAGCTACATTCCAATAGCTGAAGAGATCATAGAATCATAGAATGGTTTAAGTTGGAAGGGATCTCAAAGATCATCTAGTTCCAACCATCTGCCATAGGCAGGGACACCTCCCACTAGTATAGGTCACTCAAGGCCTCATCCAACTTGGCCTTGAACACCTCCAGGGAGAGAGCATCCACAACCTCCCTGGGCAACCTGTTACAGCGTTCCTGTAAAGAACTTCTTTCTAACATCTAGTTTAAATCTCTCCTTTGCCATTTTAAATTCCTCATTCTCTCATTACAAGACCTTGTAAATAGTCCCTCCCCAGCCCTCTGGTAGGCCCCTTCAGATACTGGAAGGCTACTACTAAGTCTCCTCAAAGCCTTCTCTTCTCCAGGCTGAAGAGCCCCAACTCTCATAGCCTGTCCTCACAGCAGAGGAGATCCTACAGGAAGGCTGTAGACAGACTTTTCCTAAAGGTGTCTAGCAAAAGGACAAGGGGAAATGGTTTGAAGTTGAGAGAAAGTAGGTTTAGACTGGATCTTAGGAAGAAGTTCTTCAGTAGGATGGTGGTGGGACTCTGAAACAGGCTGCCCAGGGCGGTTGTGGATGCCTCCTCCCTGTGGCTGTTGAAGGCCAGGTTAGATGAAGCCTTAAGCAGCTGAATCTAGTTGAGAGGCATCCCTGCCCATGGTGGGGAGGTCAGAGTATAGACGATCTTCTAAGGTCCCTTCCAAGCTAAGCCATTCTTTGATTGCATGATTAAGGATTTCCATTGAAGATGTCTTCTTTATCAGCATCCTTTCCTGTATCAATTTTAACAGAACCATCTCTAGAGCAATACATCCATCTGAAACTGAAGGAAGGCAGCTGTAGAATCTGCATGCAGCACTAATCACATCTACTACATGCAGCAGGACAGCTCTACCACTTGGTGCTTTGCAGTAGTGACTGCTATCACTATGAAATATATTGTGTGCTGTAAGTGAAAGGAGAAAGTGAGTAGTGAAAGTATTAATTCAAAGAGTCAGTATATTCCAAGAACAGAATACCTGGAGTTGGAGGAGAAGTAAAAAATGCAAATCATCCCTATTTTCAGGAGCAGCTCTTCATCTTTAATCTGCATCTTCTCAGATAACGTCAGTGATTGGGAAACCCTGATCTACTTTTGATAAATTCAAAGTTCTATCTGGAAAACTATTAATTCTGTAATACTCACACAGACTCTGTGTGCTGGGAAGATGATATTCTAATGGAAGAACTTTGTTGCAAGCTAGGTAGGTTGCTGATGTTGGTTTTAGAGCATGTCATCATTGGAAACCAGGACAATTCACCGAAACCCCAAAGCAACAGTGTTCCTTTGGAAAGGGCAACCTCAGAAAGACATAGACATGCCCAAATGTGCCCACAGAAATATCATGAGGATGATCAGAGGGCTGGAGCTCCTCTGCTATGAGGACAGGCTGAGAGAGTTGGGGCTGTTCAGCCTGGAGAGGAGAGGGGTCTAAGGAGACTTTATTGTGGCCTTCTCTATCTAAAGGGGGCCTATAGAAAAGCTGGTGAGGGACTTTTTAGGGTGTCAGGTAGTGATAGGACTAGATGGAATGGAGCAGAACTAGAAGTGGGTAGATTGAGCTTGGATATTAGGAAGAAGTTCTTCAGCATGAGGGTGGTAAGACATTAGAACAGATTGCTCAGGGAGGTGGTAGAACCCCCATCCCTGGAGGTCTTCAAGGCCAGGCTGAATGTGGCTCTGAGCAACCTGATCTAGTGTGAGATGTCCTTGCTCATGGCAAGGTGCTTGGAACTAGGTGATCCTTAAGGTCCTTTCCGGCCCTGATAGTTCTATGATTCTTTGATTTCATGATTTTTATATTACACCAAGTCTAATGATGGAGTGGGTCCAGGGGGCTATGAAGATGATCAGGGGACTGTCTACTACAAGGACAGGCTGAGGCAGCTGGAGCTGTTCAGCCTGGATGAGGAAAGGTTCCAGTGAGACCTAAGAGCAACCTTCTAGTACCTCAAAAAAGTGCCTCCAAGAAGGCTGCAGAGGGACTGTTTGCAAATGCCTGCGGTGACAGGACAAGGGCAATGGTTTGAAATGAGAGCAGAGAAAATTTAGATTGGATGTTAGGAACAAGTCTTTTAGCATGAGGGTGCTGGAACACTAGAAGAAGTTGCCCTAGGAGGTAGTTGAGGCTCCCTCCCTGGAATCAAGGTGAGGCTTGAGAAGGCTCTGAGCAACCTGAGCTAGTGGAGGATGTCTCTGCTGGAGGAGGTCCCTTCCAACCCAAACCATTCTATGATTCTAATAAAGGGACATTCACTGCAAACAAAGCATGTTGCATCTCTTTCTGAATTATTGAAGTAAGGCTGTGGTCAGAGGCAATGGATTTTAACAGCTGTTTTGGATTCAGGTATCACCGAGAACAAAATTTAGGTATCTGACCCTAGCACAAGGCTCTTAAAGAAAGCCCCAAAAGCTGGTGGTGTAAAGCCTCTCACAACTACTTGTCCCTCATGCCTTGGAGTGAGACTTTAGAGTGCAGAATGGGAAACTCTTTGCTAAACCACACAGAACGTGGGTAAAAAGATGTGATTACCTTGCAGAGGGCAGCTGAATTGCTAGGTCAATGGAATCATAGAATCATAGAATCATAGAATGGTAAGGTTGGAAGGGACCTCAAGGATCATCTAGTTCCAACACCCTGCCATAGGCAGGGACACCTCCCACTAGTACAGCTCACTCAAGGCCTCGTCCAACCTGGCCTTGAACACCTCCAGGGAGGGAGNAAGCACAAATCAAGGTGCATAGTGATAGGATGAGGGGCAATGGCTTCAAACTAGAGAAGAGTGGATTTGGATTGGATATTAGGAAAAAATTCTGCACCATGAGGGTACACTGGAACAGGCTGCCCATAGAAGTAGTTGAGGCCACATTCCTGGGGATATTCTAGGCAAGGCTTGACAAGGCTATGGCCAACCTGATCCTGCTGAGTGCATGGGAGATTGGGATAGATGGCCTTGGAGGTCACTTCCAACCCAGACCATTCCATGTTTCTATGACACAGACACAACAGTGGGGAACAAAACAAAGTTAGGCAGTGCTTATACTGTGGCGATGACTTGGAGCTGTAGTTCCTGGGTTCAATGCTTAGGTAATTTCAACCAAGCTATGCTTACTATACAAACATGCTTTCTTGCAGTACTTATGAGGAGAGAAATGAGCTTTTGTTGCACCTGCTGGTATTATTGAGAGAAGGAAAAAAAGATGCTTCCAAGTAAACAAGACATCTCCAAGGCTTGTGTCTGTCTCTGGTATATATTAATTTTCTGTGAGCGATGTTCTGTCCCTTTAAACAAGTGATGTATCTTCACAATTCTAATTCCATTTCCCCCTATTCCAATTAAGATAAATCTTCTTACTTCATATGGTTTTAATTACACTATATCCATAGCTTTCACAATATTTCATCATACAAATATTGGGGGTATTCTGGCCGAAGGACCACAGGTGATTGGTGGAGAATTTCTGGTTTACTCCTACTACAGGTTGGCACATTGATGTCAGACAGCATGATCCAGGTTCACTGAAGACTATCAGCACCCTTAGATCCCAAATTAAAGCAACAGAAATTTAACAATAAGAACTAGGGAGCAGCTAATGCACACAGCAAGGAAGTGACAAAAATAGCCAATCCAAACCTTACAAAATGGCATGTTCTTAAAAAAAATCCACTTTGTGGCGTTGAATATAACATAAACTTTGGCAGAATGATTTTGAAACAATCATGTGGGGTTTGTGAAGGTTGCATTATTGCAAAGACCTTTTTTATTTCATTTTGTAAATTATTTATAGTTATGTTTAGCCCATTGATGGAGGCAAGTGAAACTGTGTGTCACACAATGACAGGCTAAACCTATACCAAAGCCAGGTAGATGCTGTTAAAGCTTTACCTCACAGCATCCTTGCTGCTCCTCTGTCCTGAAAAATGATCAACCTCACCAACTTCAGCTTTACAGTAAGGGTACATTGGACAGGTTACACTCTGGAGGTGTTCAAGGCCAGGTTGGATGAGACCTTGAGCTGGTCTAGTGGAAGATGTCCCTGGACATGGCAAGGAACTAGATGATCTTCAAGGTCCCTTCCAACCTAAACCATTCTATGATTCTGTGATTAGTGAGGTTTTTCCACACTGTAACTGTTGTATAACATAATTGTCTCATCAGTGGCCAAGTAGCAAGGCCAAAGAGTTGATTAGGTCCGTAAAGCATTCTTTTCATTATTCCCTAAGCATGGCAGCGATCTGCCTGGAAGCCCTTGTCATATTTCACTACTATTCATGACATCTCACTATCAAACCTCAGCTAGGTAGCTGCCTTCCTCACTATCATTACATGACATTACCACATGATGCTAAATGATCTCCTTGTTTTACCTCCCAGCTAGCTTCACTGACATGTTTCAGAAGAGTAAGGTTTTTTGTGTACATAGATACCTTCTGTGAGACTTGAAAGTGCAGATATTTTGTGCTACATAACATGAAGTAAACGGCAGCACGTGGAGAAGGGAAGCCACTTCAGAGTAGTGCTCAGTATGTGTGAACCAAAAGCCCTCAGCACCACCACAACAGTGATCTTTGCAGCACAAGACACCAACAAACAGCCAGAAGTGTCATTTTCTCCTTACAGAGTCCATTCTTTTTTCTTTTTTTTTTTTCCTCCAAAAAAGCACACAAAACAGGGATTTGCTCATGCTGCTCAAAGCAGCATTAATTCTCATTCTGTGTTTGCTGACCCCACCAGATGGGTCACAGTGCATAGATGCTGGCATACAGTCCTTGCCTGCAGAGCCATCAAGAGCCATGCAAGAGACCACAAAGAATACCACAGGGTGTTTTCCTCCATCCCTAAGATGTCATATTTTAGATATCCCAGACCAGCCAAGCCCACTCATTTTTTGTGCCTCTTCTAGCCTTCTCCCACTTTGAAAGACTTCACAGCCTTCCACAACCTTTCCTTTAAGTTGTTTGTAAATAGAAGACCGTTGTGCTATTGTTCACAAAGCAGTAGAAGATGAATGGTATTATATAACTGCTAGTTACTGGCTTACCATTTTTTAGAATGATGGAAAGTTAAATGGGAATGTAGAGTCCCCTTGGGGCCAGGCTAAGCAAGCTAAACTTGCATTACCGCTGACCCAAAAGAACATTACTTCAGCGTTCCTCAGAATGGATGGAATGGAAGGGGTAATGCATTTCAGGACATACTATTCCTCACAAAATGACAACCCACAAATAACTGCAACATAGAGATGTTTTTGTGGGGTGAGAAATCTGCCATGATTGAGCTTCTAGCCAAAAGAGTTTAGAGGAAAAAGGAAAAAAAAAAAAAAATTGGGTTGGGATTGTTTAATTGATTTT
>VWZE01015923.1:52742-65520 GCA_013396675.1 Eubucco bourcierii
AAAATGGGTGTGGGTTTTTTTTTTTTGTTTTTTTTTTTTTTTCTTTACGAGTCTTGGGGGGGGGGGTTTGTTTTGGTTTTTTTTTTTTACATTTGCAACAATTTGCTCTTCATTAAGCTCTGATATTTTTGTGGCTTTTGATATTCCAAAGAGGTTTTATTCAGTTTGCTTTTCATTCCAGGTCAGCTAATGTAATATCAATAACGATTTGGAGAGATTTCTTTCTTTTAACGAGCATAGAATCAGCATACGTTGTCCCAACCCTCTTCCTATATCATATTTACAGGACCTTTCTCAAGAGTAACTTAGTTCTCTTTGTCTCCTGTTCTTTAGCAGCAGAAACTTGCATGGGCATGTTATGAGGCATCTGCACTGTTTGTATCCCAGGCACAAATATGTGCTGCCCACAATGAAGATTCTTGACATCAAAATCAATTGCAGCAAAAGCAGTCTCTCTGGAAAGTGCAATTACACTCTCATCCAGGCCATAGTTGCAACTCTTCATGCAGACAGCCCTAGTACTCACTTCACAACTGATCATGTCCAGAAGACTGCTGCAGGAATAGGTCCTCTTTCTGCAGCAAAAATCTTGTGTTCTGATCACATTGCACTGCAGCACTACTTGGTTTCGGGCTCACAAATTGTTCCACAGACCCAAATAATCACACCAAAGTCTGATAGGAATTGAGAGCTCTGAGGTTTCAGCAGGGCATGCAGGTAATTATTAAGTAAGAAACTCAGTGCACCTAAACTATCTGGTACTTTACTTAAGCATGTGCTTAAAGCTGAGTTCACGCTAAGTTCTTTGCTGAATTGGGATCTAAGCACGTTTCTGGTTGTATTACTCAGTGTCTGGCAGTGACTGTCTCATTAGAAGGCAAATTCTTTACTGCCTTATAAGCCAACAGAAATTATGCATCCTTGTAAAGAAGGTGTCAAAGCCTGGTTTGCCTGAACTGCTCTTGACAACTGTTTAGAAAGCCAGGCCAGGCAAATATTTGTAACCATATTTTAAGAATAACTGGTTTGCTTTTAGTGGAAAGTTCTGTTATTTTATTATGGAAAAATATAGCATATGCAAATCAAAGGTCAACGAATGATTTGACAAGCTTGCATCAAACCCTGTGCAGCAATCAGGGTATTCTGCCCTCACAGAGCTCCATCTTGGTTGGAATGAATTCTGCTCTCATTTGCTGGAATACAGAGTCAAGCTTTACAAACTGGATTCCAGCGGAAAGATAAAGGCACCTTGCAAGACCAAGTCCTTCTGCAAACACCAAGTCGAGTGCAAAAAGCAGTTGTGATCACCTAACAGTTCACTGCCACCTAAGTGTGAGGATTTCGCTCCTCACTACTTCCTCACTTCCCCCCCCCCCAATGACATTCTCCATCCCTTCCTTACACTGTCTCTTCTCTGTTGCATTTTCTGCCAGATTAGCAAGCTCAAGAAGCTCCTGGAAGAGAAGGCAGTACTTACACGTGTGTTTGCACAAGGACAGACCTGGTTCAGGTTAAGCAACTAAAGGGCACACAGTTGGAGGAAGAAAAGTGAAAAGGAAGGAGGAATAAAAGGCACTCTCTTTACTAGCAACAGGCTTTTAAAACTGGCTCAACTCACTCCCCATAGCTCTGATCTGTTTTTACCAACATTAATTTTACACCAATGTTACTCCAGTAATTGCAATGATTATTGTTAGGTAATTGAGATCAATATCCATAAGCCCTGGCTATAAGTAGGGTTCTTCTGCTAAACAAAGGATTCATATACACATTGCCCCTGCTCTGAGGAGACGACAGCCTAACTCAGCACAGTGAGCAATTGGAAGAGAGAATTATGGAAAACAAAAGCAGTCGGGAAGCTAGGGGTAGCGGTTAGAGGAAGAAACAATCAAAATTTTACCCTGAAAGACTCACTGAATTGGTTCTTATGCTGGGGGTTAGACATCTTTAAACACTGAAGTAAATCAAACAACTTGCCTGAGCAAAAAGCTTCACTGTGGGTCCATCAGTGATCTAGATCTCATCATGTGCAACAGGCAATTATATCACCTCTTGGTTTCATTTTAGATTCCGCCTCACCAAAATGCTAATTCTGCACTTCACCTTGGTGCAAAAACTCCTATAAAAGCAAACAGGACATCTGCTTGAGTCTGGAGAGCAGCTGGGCTGGGTGCTTTTGTCTGTCAGGGTTGTCACAGAGTTTCTCAGCATACTACAGCACCATTCCCTATCTAAATTCACGAGCAGATCCACCAAGAAACCAACATCTAAAATTAATCTCCTGTTCTCTATTGTCAGACTCAACCTCCTCCCCCCTCTACCCCTGAGTCCTGCGTGGCAGTTTTTTATACCAAACATGTTAAATGCTGCTTGCCTGGCACTTACCATGCCTGGTTTTACTAAGGAAAAACATTATGCATTTAGCCATTATCTTTAAACAGCATAGTAAGGCACAGAGAAGCAGAATTTGAGTCCAGATGAGAGAATTCAAAGCTCTGCTTTGCATAAATTATAATTCTGGGTGAGCACTCAATTGTATTAGATAATTTGTTAGAAATGTGGCTGAGCACTTCACTGTATTAGAGAATTTGTTAGAAACAAACCTTGATCGTTGACAATCAAGACTCCTCTTTCTGCTAGTCTTGCTGTGCCACTAAATGTGGTAAAGGCATGAAACATCCTTCAGAAATAAAGCAGCAACTTGAGGGCAAACCAGGGATGTTCTTTGCAAGGAAAAAAGAAAAAAAAAATGGTAACACAGCTCTTTTGAGTTAAAGAAGCCGCTTTGTGTCAATCTTCACTAGTAAGCTGTCCAGCGCCGCATTATCACGATGAAGGAATTGTGTCATTCATCTGTCAACAGCATCTTAACTGTAAAATCCAAAGCACTGAACGAGGGTTTGTTTAGAAATAAAAGAAAACCAGGGCGTTTTGATAAATGGTGATGCTTTCCTGTCTGAGTCCAAGCTATAAGCCATGCAATGGTTAGATAAGTAGCATGGCATGCCATGTTAGGCTCTTCAAGTGCCATCCATTTCCAGTCTATGATAATTAAAACCAGAGAAGAAATGGTATGGATACATAAAGGTGACCCAACACACATGCCAAAGCAACCTGGAGTGTGCAACGAAAATAGTTGTGCAGATACTGCACTCATATATTCTACTCTCTTCTTATACCTATCCACTACCTCATGTTTTTGATCTGTTGTGCACTTGGATCGAAACCAGTAACAGCAGATACTATCCTTTTTTTTTCTTTCTGTCTCAAAAATATAAAAAAGATATAAAACTGTAAAATCAGGGCGGGGGGGGGGAAGGTAAAATAAAGAAAAAGCTTCACATATATTAACTGTAAAATTGGAGAGAAAAAAAAAGATGAAAAGGAAAGGAAAATGCTGCACATACATTTCTTTTTGAGTGAGGATAGTAAGAACAGGATTGGACTACTTAGAAATTCAGAAATAGGAATTAATAAAACTATTGATAAAGAATAATATCTATAATATTTAATAATTTAAGACTCACAGGAAACTAACATATCGATGACAACAGAAGTTTGGTTTTTTTTGCTAGAGGACTCAAAGCACCAAATTCACTGCACATACGAGATAACTGGATCAGTAGTGATCACAAGTGGAAAAGTCTGAAAATGCTGAGCTAGATATTCCTAAGTGCTTTAATGATGTATTTCACAGGAATAAGACATCCCCCTTCTGACCATAAATACAGATATAAAATATATATCAGAATAATTTCATTTTGAAACTACAGTATAAAAAAAAAAATCTCAAACTCCCCCCTCCCCGTCCCTCCCCCCAAATCCATTCATTCTCCACACACACATCCTCCCCAAGTCTTTAATACTAAACTTGGAGCAACTGAATTGGTTACAAACAACCCATTTAAAACCAACAACCATTTGCTAAAAGACCTTTCCTACAAACTGGGTTTTGCACTGTCACAGTTTACCAGCTCCTGCATCATGGAGCGTAGCTTATTCTTAGTCTATTTTAAAAATAGGTGACCCTTTGTGTCATGGAAAAAGAACATAAAAACACATACTCCTGAAGGACTACTCAGGATGGTGATCAATTTATAAAATATAGCCTGAGTTTAAAAAAAAACCAACAAAAAACCAAAAAACAAAACAAAACCTCCAAAAAACCAAAACCCAAACTAATTGGTACCAAAATAATTCTAGTAGGTAGTTTGTGACACCAGCAAACCCTTCTGTGCCTCTGAACTCTAACTCTCTCCTCTCCCTACAAGTCTGTTTCCCTGTTGGTGTCCAGACAGAGAGCATAGAGGGATTTTCTGAGGTCTGTGTTACTTTTCGCTTTGATATTGGCTTTCTCTAGGGAGCTAGTGTCGTTGTTGAGCCCCCCGCTGTTTTCCAAGTGCACAACAGATTTGTTCAGAGAGTTTCTACTGGATCTTCTCTTTGCATCTCCGCCTGTTGTACTGCCCTGACCACTGCTGTGTTCATCTTTGAGTATAGCTTGCTCTTCGTGGTCAGTCTCTCGGTGGTAGAAGTAGTTGAAGTTGGATACAATGACAGGGACAGGCAGGGCGATGGTGAGCACACCTGCAATGGCACACAATGAACCCACAATCTTGCCCCCTACAGTGACAGGCCGCATATCCCCATAGCCCACAGTGGTCATGGTTACCACTGCCCACCAGAAAGCGTCAGGGATACTGGAGAAATGAGACTCAGGGTCATCTGCCTCAGCAAAGTAAACAGCACTGGAGAAGAGGATCACCCCAATGAAGAGGAAGAAAATGAGGAGGCCCAGCTCCCTCATGCTAGCTTTCAAAGTCTGTCCCAAGATCTGCAGCCCCTTGGAGTGTCTGGAGAGTTTGAAGATCCTGAAGACCCTGACCAGGCGAATGACTCTGAGGATGGCCAGGGACATGGCTTGCTGCTGGCCCCCACCCCCATTGGTACCACCAGCCCCGGGCTGCTGCTGCTCATGGGCCAGCTCGGTACCCAGGGTGATGAAGTAGGGGATGATGGCCACAATGTCGATGATGTTCATGATGTTGCGCGAGAACTCGGGCTTGCTGGGGCAGGCAAAGAAGCGGACAAGGAGCTCAAAGGTGAACCAGATCACACAGGTGGTCTCAATGATGAAGAACGGGTCAGCAAGGCTGCTGGGTGGCTTCATGGATGGGGAGCTCCCAGTTGTGCCATTCAAACCTCCACTCTGTGTAGGCAGGGGCATGGGCATCTCCCTCTCGTCCCTGAATTCTGGCAGGGTCTCCAGGCAGAAGGTGATGATAGAGATAAGGATGACCAGCACAGAGACAATGGCAATGGCCCGGGCTGAACTGGAGCTCTCAGGATACTCAAAGATGAGCCAGACCTGGCGTTGGAACTCATTGCAGGGCAGAGGCTTCTCCTCCTCTTTGATGAAGCCCTCATCCTCCCGGAAGCGCTCCATGGCCTCCTCACCCAACTGGTAGAAACGGATCTCATCGGTGAACACATCAATGGAGACATTGACCGGCCGGCGAAGCTTGCCCCCTGACTGGTAGAAGTACAGGATGCCATCGAAGCTAGGTCGGTTGCGGTCAAAGAAGTACTCGTTGCGGAGGGGGTCGAAGTAGCGCATGCGCTTGTCTGGGTCCCCCAGCAGCGTGTCAGGAAACTGGTTGAGGGTACCCAGCTGGGTCTCGAAGCGCAGCCCCGAGATGTTGATCAACACCCGTTGGTGGTGCATGGTGCCCCGGTTCGTCACCGCCGCTGCCTCATCCTCCTCCTCGCCTGCTGCCGCCATGGCCATGCCCCGGCGGTGCCCCCCTTCCTCCGCAGGGCCCATGTCCACCGCCGCGGCGGGGCGCGGGGCGCGGGGTGGCGGTCTGGGCGGCGGTTGGAGCGGCGGTTGTCGGGGTGGCGGCTGGGGCGGCGAGGGGACTCCGCACGCTGCCTCCTGGCCGCTGGGACTGCTCACGCTGCCACTTCTGCGCCTCTCGCCGCCTTCACGAGGAGCCGTTGGGGGCTGCTGCCGGTCCTGGTCCTCATCCGCCGGTGGTGGAGGAGACAGCGGCGGTGACGACGGGACACCCTCCATGCCGTCGCTCAGCCGTGGCGCGGCGGAGCCTGCGATGAGAAGCAAGTCGTTTCTCGGCCGGGCGCTGCCGCCACCGCTGCCGCCGGCTGCGGCATCCTCGCCGCCCACGATGGCCGTGGCGCCGCCGTTCTCCAGAGTCACCAACGCGATCTCCATGGGCAGCGGCGGCAGGAGGCAGGCGCGTCTGAGGCAGCAGGCATGCTGCGCTCGCCGACCTACTGCTTCTGCCGCCGCCGGCCACCTCCGAGCGGCTGCCCTGCCCTCTGCCCTGCCCTGCCCTGCCCTGCCCTGTCCTGTCCGCCTTACCGGCTTACTTCGCGGAGGTGCGCAGCCGAGCGCGGCTCGGGGAAGCCTCCCGGGGACCCGGATATGAACGAACGATCATTATGTTATGGTCGCTTGACGTCAAAGAGGATCCCTTCTCCTCCGTGCCCCTGTACCACCAGCAGCAGCCTCATCGGGGCATCGGGATACCGTATCCCTCCTCCGCTCCACCCCCCGAGGTAGCTCCACACCGAGGCAGGGACACCCTCCCGTCCGCAGGGACACGCTCCCGTCAGCGGATCTCACATCTGGGGAGCCTGCGGGGGCGGGCGCTGCGAATGCCCACAGGTGCCACCGGATCGCCGCACCGAGGCAGGGGTTGGGGCAGCTTCATGGCGGGGGCTTGCTAGGGCTTATTAGAAGGGGGAAGCCGGGTGCAAGGAGTAGAGGGTCCCCGGAGGCACCGTCCGGGAAGGGGAGCAGGGGCCGTTCTCCACCCTGTCGGGCCCGGGACGCTCCCCCGCCGCAGCAGCAGAGGATTACGGTGCAGGCCCCACGCGTGGATTACGCGGTTAAAGGGATTTCGCGCAGGGAGAGCTCTGGCCATAAACCCCTACTCACCTATATTGAAAATCATAATCAGAAGCCCCGGGGGTTCCTGACGCCTCTTGGGTTGTCTCCCACCTCCCATCCACTGTAATGAGGACAAAGGAAAGGGATTGGGTATTTGCGTTTGCTTTGCTTTGCTTTGCTCTCCTCCCCCTGCTCCCAGTTTGTCACGGAATTGGTGCAACTTCAAAAGGTGCTTCCAAAGCCAGTAATCAACATTTCTGCCAGGCTACCTTCACGTTAGCGTTTGCAAACCGTCCCTTTCCCTTTGATGCATTCTTAGTCCTGCAGCAAAGACTGATAAATTTCAGGAGATGCACATTTTATTGGATGACAAAGAATTGAAGCAGGTTTACACAACGAGTTCAATTACAGTTCAGAAATACAATCATACAACACAATGCTGAGATCTTGTTTTCTATAATAAAACTATAAACTCATCTATCCTCTTCAAGGTCTGCAAGGGAATATACTAAATGTGTGCACAAACGCTACAGGATGAAAACCTCTGAGTGTACACACCACTCCATTCTTTTGGATTTTCTGAATTTCTAACAGAAGTATAGAAAATACTAAGTGGAAAAACTATATGGCCATCCAAGTGACATCACTGCAGTGACATTTTCACTGAATCCTCACTGTAGTACTCATAGCTCCATCAAATAGATTATTCAGGTTCACTTGGATTAGTGGGTTTTCACTCAGTTTAAAGCCTCTGTGCATGAAATATTCCCAAAGATATGAAAAAAACTGCCAAACAGAAAAATCATCATTGTGCTAAATGGTTACTGCAAGCAGCGATTTACCCATATGTGCTCGTGGTCTGCAATTTGCCTCTTACAACTGAACATGGAACTGCTGACCTGTTTTGCCACTGTGCTGGAGAAGTCAAGGATCCCTTTACTCACACGAGTATTTCCTAGAAGCAATTACAGTCAACTTTTCTAGAGCAGCCCTTTGAAAATTATTACTTAATGGACAGATGTATCAAACCTACGAAAAGTGCAGTATAATACCCTTTAGGATTAGCAATCTCTGCGTTAAATACAGAACACACCTGGTGTGTTGGGTCAACCCACTACACCTGGTAACCCAAATAAATAATAACTGATCTGTTTTCAATGCCTCTCATAGTTTATAGCCAGAGGCTTACACATTAGAAAATTATTATTCTCTCCAGTTTTGTCAGTTGCTCTAATGCAGTGTATTCTCTCTCCAAAACTTGCCTATGATTTTTCTTTTTTTCCTTCTTCAAGAGGAAACATCCCTACACAAGTCCATGCAGCTCTTCTGGAGGCAATGCTAGTCAAAATTAATAACTCTCACCCCAGGAGCTGTGGCACCTGCCTGTCAAAACAAACACCTCCGTAGTCAGTGCAGTACGTCCTTTACACAGAACTGGTCACAGGCATCCACGGACACTCAACGGAGCTTTTATTTGCATACAAATACAATTTGTAATACAATACGAGACAGGTGACTTGTCAGCACTCGTGCCTGCTCCCTCACCTCTGTACTGTTTTTCATTCAACCTGCTGTTTCTGCGTGCATTTGAACATATACATCCTTCCCCCATCAGCAAAAACTCCTTTCCAGGGGCCTCTTCCCACAATGGGCTTTTCCTTTGGTTGCAACCACCCTGTGACCTGTCATTGTATTAGATGAGTCTCTATAGGCTCTGAGAAAAAACCCCAGTCCCCTAGAGGGACAAATGGTTGCTAACCATCAGAAATCTCCTATTCCAAGTACCTCTTATTAACAAACAAACAAACAAACAAACAAACAAAAAAAAAACCACAAACAAAAAAACCCCAACTAAAACAACAAACAAACCCAAACCCAAAAAAGCAAACCAAAACAAAACCCGAGCAAAACATCCATTCTCAACCCTCTTTCTACACTATCCCTTCAATCCTAGAGTCACTTTCAGAAATTCTCCCTCATCAACCACAGGCAACAGTGCTTCTCAGTTGCCTGGGAAAGATTACACTGAATTTAAATCATTCCTCGATTAAAACCCAAGTTTCTAGCCTTTTAAAATGTTGCTTTGCAGTGTTCACATTCTAAATTTTCAGGCAGATGAGATTATGCTAAACTGCAGAGGAAAGAAAAAAAACCAGAGTTACCCACATTCATCTTGCCAAAAGACTCACTGAAAATCCCATGAATTTCATTCATAGAGCAGGAAAATGCAGTTGCTGTATATAGCATTTGAGTAGAATGTAAGCATTTTGCAGCTGAGAATCTAGTATGGTATCTGCATATGTGAGTACAAAGAGAGGAGAAAGGGGTGGAAAAAAATTGGAGGGTAATGTTAAAGGGGAAGAAACATCTGCTGACAAAGAAGGTATCTGTGATTTAGCAAAAAGTATTTTCTATTCTGAGCACATGGGTCATAGGCAATCACTCCCATTCACTCCAGCACATCCACACTAAAATTTACCATTCCCTTCAGCTTCCATTACCACTCCAGTTATAATACCTGCTCTTGTCCCCTCTGACTGGGACACTGGTCTGAAATTAGCCCACATCTGGTCCACACAGCACCAGTAGTGACTTATCCCACAGGTACACTTGGAGGCTTTCTCCTGAGGCTGGACAGATGGCTGGTAAATGGCACTCCCCTGGTTAGGAAGCATCAAGGGGCTGTCTGAATGCAATTCTTTTAAGAAGCCAAACTTCACCAGCTGATGTATATGAGAGGCTCATAGAAGCTTTCCAGAATCACAGAATCAGAATTATTGAGGCTGGAATCGACTTCTGAGATCATCAAGTCCAGGCTATGACATAACACCACCACATCAATTAGACCATGTCACTAAGGAGAAGAAGAAGAAACACTGTCCAAGCTGAAGATTGTCTATCTTTTCATCTAAAGGCAGGCTGCATCCCCAGTGCCACTTTAGCAGCACCTCCACAGGGAGAAAAGAAGGATCATATTCTTATGCCCTGTGAAGCCATCATTCTAGGGACATGAACAATACATGCCTATGTTCAGACTTGGGTAATCATCTGCACCACATATGGGACCAACAAGAAGCATGGAAAGGGACTGTTTACAAAGGCCTACAGTGATAGGACAAGGAACAGTGGTTTCAAACCAGAGAGGCTTAGACTGATATTGGATGTTAGGAACAAGTGCTTTACTATGAGTGTGGTGGAACAATGGAATGGGTTGCTCAGGGAGGTGGTTGAGACCTCATCCCTGGAGATATTCGAGGTGAAGCTTAACAGGGCTCTGGACAGCCTGATCTAGTGGAGGATGACCCTGCTTACTGCAGAGACATTGGACTAGATGGCATTTGGATCACCCTTTCAATGCAAACCATTCTATGAAGGTGGTCCAAGATTTTCTGAGGGGCAGCCTCTTGCCTCTCTGCCTTTCAACACAGACGTCTAAGTTGCATGCAGACAAAGCATGGGACAGGAAAGAAAGGCAATGGTATCCCTTTCTTTGCCCCTCATCTTCTGCTGCATTTTCTTCTTTGCACTGGCCTCTTTATGTTCTCAGGTACTGGGAGATATGCCACCAGCTGATCCAAGCCATCATGATCTGATTTTACATTGCAGGAGTGGCAGTGGTGTGGCTGCTGGGAGCTGTTGTTCAGTGAGACACTCCCACAGAGCAGAATGAGTGACCTGTCCCATGTGGGGGTCTCACATAGTGAGAAATATGCAACGGGAGTAGTCTGCAGGGGCTGCATCTATCTACCCATACACAGATACTACATACTTTCTGGTATCCCTGTCTAAGGACACCTTAAGGACATCCATTTGGGTCATTCCTATCCCTGACAGTGGCTGCGAAGCACCAGCAGCATCACAAAAATGAAAGTACAGTGCTGAGATGTGGAGATGCACATCAGCCTCTAGGGGCTTAATCTGCCCACAGTCCTCCTTCTCGCTGATGGTGGGACTAAACATGTCTGCTTTGACACATTTTGTGGGGACAGGCACCCCACAGATGTGCCTCATGGAATGGCATGGATGACCTTTTTCTTTTCCATATGCTGACTAAATAACACCCCCATCATGGCAGATGGTGAGAGAGCTTGAGAAGAAACCAAAAGGGTTAATGGCAATTCTGTTCTTCCTTCACTTAGTTAATTCTCCAGCAGCCTGATCCTGTGTTGAGATGATTCAGGCCAGAGAGAGACTGTCACAGTCCCCAAGGGAGACCCCAGAGTAAAGACTCATATTTCCTGTTCAGGCGGATTAAGTACAAGGCCACTGACAAATCACAGTAAACATCTGGATGTGAGCGCTCCACTTATCAAGCCCTTATATCCTCCAAAGTTATTAATTAATGAATTCAGCAAATTCACACTCATATGTATATACATATACATATACATATACATATACATATACATATACATATACATATACATATATATATAAAGTGCCAGCTGATCTTTTGTTTTAGTGTTTGGCTTGGAGGTGTTTTACATCTGGAGCAAACAGATTTTCATTTATTCTATAAAGCAATCTACTGTGTTCTGCTTTTGTTTTATTAATTGTTCAAAGTAATTCCTAAGCCTTTTTTTCTCTTTTTTTCTTTCTTTCTTTTTTTTTTTTTAAGAAAAGCCACCCACATATTTTCTAATATTGCCATATTTTCTATTAGTACTAAAAAACAAACAAACAAACCAACCAAACAAACAAAAAGAAGATAATACTCAATACATATTCCTGTATTTTATATTGTTTTGCCTAAGTTCCTCTGGAAACTTTCCATCACACAGTGATGGAAGAAAAAACAAAACACACAATAAAACCCAATCCACATTAAATAGTAATTGATTTTCTTTTCTGTATTTTTGTTTTGATGAAAACGAGAATCCCTCTCATTTCTCTTCAGAGAGAAAATAAACACTGAGTACATGGGCTGATTAATTAAAAAGTTATTTGATCAGGACATCTATAATTTACATTGACCTAAACAGCAGGAAAGATGCTGAGCACTACCAGATATGAGGCTTATTCATTTAAGAAGACCACTTGCATTATGCTTTATAGAATGTAAACCACTCTAACAATGTGTAATGAGCCACATTTTATAAGGGGGAGACTTACTTACAGCTGCTCCCTTAAAAGTTGTTTGTTAAGCTTGGCTACCCCTCTGTTCCATTAGTACTCAGACCAGGCTGAGTAGCTGCTGTGCATTCTTTGCTACACAGCTGTGCCATCCTAGGTCGAGAGAGGTTCTCCTCCTCCTCTACTTTGCCCTAGTGAGGTCACATCTGGAGTACTGCATCCAGTTCTGGGGCCCCCAATTCAAGAATAACAGAACTGCTTGAGAGAATCCAGTGCAGAGCCACAAAGATGATTAAGGGAATGGAACATCTCTGTTACAAGGAGAGCCTGAGGGAGCTGGAGCTCTGCAGCTTGGAGGGGAGAAGTTTGAGAGGTGACCTCATTCATGTTTATAAAACTGTAAAGAATGAATGCCAAGAGGATGGAGCCAGGCTTTGCTCAGTGATGCCCAATGACAGGACAAGGAGCAATGAGTGGAATCTGATGCATAGGAAGTTTCATGTAAAGATGAGGAGGATTTTTTTCCCTGTGAGGGTGACAGAACACTGGAACAGGCTGACCATGGGAGTTGTGGAGTCTCTCTCTCTCTGGAGATATTCAGAAACTGCCTGGATGTGTACCTGTGTGATCTGTATTGGTTTGGTCACCAAACTGGAAAAACATGGACTTGATGGGTGGAGCACTGCTGGATAAGGAACTGGCTGGATGGTGGCACACAGAGAGTGGTGATCAAGGGCACGATGTCCACCTGGAGACCAGTGACAAGTGGTGTCCCTCAAGGGTCAGTGCTGG
>VWZE01015923.1:76019-96499 GCA_013396675.1 Eubucco bourcierii
GAGAAAGAAGACAAAGAACCTGGAGCCACTGAGTCTAAGGACCCTGGTCATTTGCATCCTGTGGTACACAAGTTACACATGCACAGCTTGTGCATGCCTTGTGCAAGGCCTGTGTTCTGCCCTAAAAAGGGCTTCACCTAATATGGTTGATCTTGGCTAACTGCCATTTTGCTTGGCTATTCTGTGTCCAAAAGCACATTAGTCTTGGGCTGTACTGAAAAAAGGAGATGAGCAGGTGACACAACATGCTCTGCCCTTGTATCTGTGCTCTACCATTGTATCCATGCTTGCTACTGCCTCACTGCATCTTGAACTACTTGGAAACTGTCTTCCAAGAGTTTACCAGGAACAGGCTCTAAATACCTCCATGTGATCGGCCTGCACAGCCAGCGTGACATCGCGCCAAGACTGAACATGGCAAGACATTCTGCCTGCACCTGAAAGCCTCCTGCCATGACAGGAAGTCCTGGAGATACACAGATCATCCAGAGGAGATCAGGACCAGCTCAGAGATTATCTGCCTCCTTTCCCCAGCAGTCTGGGAAGAATTAGAAGTCTCAGTGGCTGACAAGACAGTAACAGAATTCTCTGAAAGTGCTTGGGTGCTGCCTGAAGCTGTAGCCAGCCCCATGAGTAGGGAGATGATGCTTTTGAGTAAATACTTAGTCTCTTTTAACTCATCAATTGCCTTCTGCCATAAGCAGAAAGGAGCTCCTTGACTCCATCTAGTGGGCAAGCCGTGTATTGACCGCAAGCAGTATATTGACTGCAGGAACCTTCTCTTTCAGTTCAATTGAGTTCAATTAACGTCCTGTATTCTTACTAGTTATTTCTAGATCCTGTTATTACCTGTATAAAGTTTCCATGACCAATGTGAAGAACAGATTATTATTAAAATTAGTGATCAGGGTGGTGAGAATTCTGAATATTGAATATTAATAAACAATATTAATCTTTATAAATAATCTTGTGTTAATTAGTTACCCCTCCATAACACATACCTTGTCCTCCAGGCACATATTTGACCCCTGACAACTAGTTGGACAGCATAAGGCCATGATGGTACACATGCAGAAAGGTCACCTGCTCTTATTTCTTGCACAGAATAAAGAAAACCTGAAAGAAGCCAGACAAAAGAAAAACTTAATTTGATGTATTTAGGCAAAAGATTATACACTAAAAAGTGATCCAAGTGATTCACGATGGCTCTAAATCTCCCAAGTTTATTTTCACAGTATCACAGGTTGTCAGGGGTTGGAAAGGATCCAAAGAGATCATGGAGTCAAACCCTCCTGCCAGAGCAGGACCATACAATCTAACTCAGGTCACAGAGGAACATACCCAGACAGGCCTTGAATGTCTCCAGAGAAGGAGACTCCACAGCCTCTTTGTGGAGCCTGTTCCGGTGTTCTGTGACCCTTTTCTCTGCAAATGATAAAATCTAGGAGGATTCAACACAAGCAACAGATCCTGTATTATCTGGAGTGGGGAAGAACTGGCAGGTGAAATTTCTTCTGAAGAGCCCCATCTGTCTTTCCCTTTGGATTCAGGTCCCAAAGTCCAAAGAGGACTCATCTGACTGAGTTTGCATACTATTTGCAGCTGCTTGGGTCTGGTGTTTTTCAGGAAATAGGTTAGATGTTTGCTGGTGCTAGGCAACGATCCACAGAAAAAGTGCTGTGTTGAATGCCTAAACCCTTCTGGAGTTGGCATCAGTAAGGAGAGTGTCTTTGGCAGATGAATATGAGTCAGGTCACTGTATTTCAGCATGTGAACACACGTAACGAAATGTCAATCTGCTTTGCAGGGACACAGGACTGGCACAAAGCTTCTTCTGCTGCTGCTGAAAACAGAGAGCATATTGGTCAACCCACTGGCAATAAGCCTAGGAGGTCTTCATAGGCCAATTCACTTTCAAAGCAATGTGCTGTCAGCTTATATCCCAAGGACTGGTGAAGTCTTAGGTTGGGATGCCAGCTTGTTCCTGATGACCAAGCAGAGATGTGGGATTCATCTGTTAGTTTAGCTACTTACTCAGTTCATTTATAGAATAGGAAAAGACTTGAGTAGAAGCTGTAAATTAGTACTGTCTTCAGGTGAACTTTCAATTTCATGAGAGATACAAATATTTAACCTACAACAGGCATAGGAAGTTTTGTGTAAACATGAGGAATGTTGTTTGTTTTTTTTTTCCACTGTGACAGTGACAGAACGCTGGAACAGGCTGCTCAGAGGGATTGTGGAGTCTCTGGAGATAATCAAAACCCACCTGAATGTGTTCCTGTGTGATCTGGTATAGAAGATCCTGCTCTGGCAGGGGGTTGGACTGGATGAGCTTTCGTGGTCCCTTCCAGCCCCTGACATTCTGTGATTCTGTGAACAGGAGTAGTTAGTAGCAGGACACATACTTGTACATCTGAAGGTTTTTTACAGCTCAACTAACCACTATTACTCAGCCAGACAGACAACACACATCCTGGCTAGCAGACTTAATCAGCTGGTAGCTAAGACTTTGGGGGACTGTCAACAGCCAAGGTTAAAGCTTCTCCTCTAGCACAGTGATTAAGAGGGAATGCCTTACCCACAGGAAGGGTGCTGGGGAGTGAATGAATATGTGAAGCCACTGAAACAGAGACAGGCAAACTGGCCAGCGTATTTTTTTTTCTTCTAGAAAGGACTTGCTGAGGAAACCTAGCAGCATGATCACAGAACCTTAGAATNAGTTGAAACCTTCTGTTTTCCAGTTTGTATCCATTGCTTCTTGTCTTATTGCTGCTGACCACCAAAAAGAGACTGGCCTCATCCACTTGACACCCACCCCTCAGGTATTTGTACACACTGATCAGATCTCTCAGCCTTCTCTTCTTCAGACTAAACAGCCTCAGAGCTCTCAATCTCTCTTTGTAGGGGAGATGTTCAAGTCCCCTAGTCATCCCTGTGGCTCTCCACTGGACTCTCTCCAGCAGATCCCTGTATCTCTCGAAGGGGAGCCCACAACCTCCAGGTGAGGTCTACCCAGGGCAGAGTAGAGAGGGAGAAGAACCTCCCTAGCCCTGCTGGACACACTTTTCCTGATGTACCCCGGGATACCATGGGCTCTCTTGGCCAAAAGGACACATTGCTGTCCCATGCAGAACCTGCTATCCACCAGCACTTCAAGGTCTTTCTCCACAGAGCTGCTTTCCAGCAGGACAGCTGCTTTCCAGCTGTACTGGTGCCTGTTGCTGTTCCTCCCCAGATGCAGGACCCTGCACTTGTCCAGTGATGATATCTAGTGATAAATCTGGACCCTTGCATGCCACATGCTGTTAAAAAATAGGCTGTAGCTGTACCTGCTGCTTTAACGGATCCATCCTCATTCCCATAACCGGGAACAGCACAACACTTGAAGACAGCATTTACTGAAAAGCATCAACCCAATCAATACAGAACCAACCAAACACATTAGCTTTCGGCGCCCTCCCCTGCCCCTTTCTGACAAGGCAGTGATTTATTTGCAGCACCAATCCCGCGATGGAGCCCAGCTGAGCCCTGCTTACCGTATCAAACGGTTCGATGGCTTTGGAGAAGAACCACCAAAACACTCTTGCCATCTGCTGGGCAGCACAAAGAAACGTTGTTAGACATTAAAGCCGCTGCTCCTTCAACTATGAGCGAGGTGAAGGCTGGCCACCCGGGAACCCACAGCAGAAGGGGAAAACTGGGGGAGGGGGTGAGGAGCTGATCTTTCATGGCTGTGGTTTTGTTTAGTTGAGCTGAGAAGGGGAAAGGCATTCAGAATTACTTAGATACTTTGCTAACTGAGCTGCTTACTCTGACATGACAAGAGGGAGCTACTCAGAAAATGTTTCTAGCCTGATGTCAAGTATCTGAAAACCTGAAAAGATCATATCCATGCGTGCATCTGTTCAAAGCCTGCTTATATCTGGAAGCAAAGCATAACACCTTTGAATCCAAGCAGAAAAAAAAGACTCAGGCGGCTGTTTGGAAACCCAGTGAGACCCAAACCTCTATGTGATGGCCAGACAGTGAATAGATTTAGCCAAATCCCCCTGCTAAAAGAAATGTTGAGTATGATTGTGAAGATGAGGATATAAAAATGGGTTTTGTCATTCATAGTGATCACCCAGAATCTTTATATAGCCAGTGGTAAGAGTGACATCTATCTCAATACTTGTAATATCAGTACTAGCCATCTGCCATCAGATTGCAGGATCATGCCAGTGATCAGAGAGAACTTAGATGGCTGTGTTGACTGAGAACTAAAAGCACAGTACAATTGTTGAAGCAGACAATTTAGTGAAACAGTTTTACAAGCAGCAAAATGGAGCAAAATCCTTCTTAAGTGTGCAAATTGTTTTTGTGAGCAATCCAATCTGGATACCCCTGGGAAGAGCAGGGCCTCATCCAAGCCTTTTATAGAACTGTACCCTCATTCCTAGTTCTCTTTGGCTGTAGTCCACTGGCTGGCACAGGTAGCTGTAGTTGCCCAAGACTGAAGTTACTAGAAACTGAAACAAAAGAGATCCATTTTATGTTCAACAGTGTCTGTTACCAAGAAAAAAAAAAAATAAAAGGAGTACATACTAATCCTCAGGTCTTAATCTGGTACTCACTGCCAGAATATCCATGCAATTTATACTGCTGAACAAACAGTACAAAAACTAAAACAAGCCATGGGATGGTTTGGGCTGGAGGTGACCTTTGAGATCATCCAGCTTCAACCAGTCTGTCCTTCTGCACCTATTTTCCCCACTTACACCTTTCTGTACCCATTTTCTCCACCTCCACCCTTCTGACCTACTTCCCCCACCTACACCCTTCTGACCCGCTTCCCCCACCTACACCGTTCTGCACTCATTTCCCTCACCTATGCCCTCCTGCACCCATTTCCCTCACTTAGAGGCAGGAGGGATGCTCCCAGCACCCACGCTAGGAGATCCTCTCCCAAAAGATATTCACAGAATGAAGAGGTACTAGTGATGCGGACACAGAAAAAACAGCTAAAACCTCATGGCAAGGGAGGATGCCCAGTTGAACACAGCTTTCAGCTTTGCCCTGTCTGACCCGAGACAGGCTGCTCTGTTCTCCTTATTCACCTTCTCCAGCACCAACACCTCAACAACTTATCCACCACAACCCTATCAACCTCCCCAATATCTAGGTCTGAGCTGAGCATGGCACTGCAAAAAAGCGTTTTCTATGATTCTACAATACTTCACATCTTTGCTGGCGTCTGAAATACCAATTTGGTCTGGGCATATCTATCACTCTTTCCGTAGTCTCTGGAGTGCTTGTAAGAGTCTAAATTGTCTCTCTCTTGTTTAAATCAACAAAGATAAAGATTGCCTTTGTTAAACTTTTCTGACTAAGTCCAGGTTCCTTGGCCAAAAGTTCAGGGATGCAAATCAACAGAAATACAGCACCTTTGTGGCCTTCCCAGACTTCAGCCTGGCTTGAATGCCCAGGATGTGGACACCTTACATAAGCTAACCTGAAGGTCTTATGTGTATTTGGGGTATGAACAGGTAAGCAACTCAGTGAGGGGGCAGAGGCCCTCCCCAGTGCCACTGCCAGACCCCTGAATATGTGAGAATACACAGGAAGAGTTCCTGGGGAGCTGCACCTGGACCTAAAAAACTGTATAAAAATACGTGAGCAATGCCTGCCAAGATGAGCACCTCCACATGAGCACCTCCACCAGAAGAATTTGAGGAACAACTCCTGCAGAACAATTCCACAGAAGAACATCCCTGGGCCAGGCACATCTCTCTCTTTCTCTCTCTCCCCTCATCTTTGGCTGATGATAATATAATCCCTGGTCTTTTCCTTCCCTGCTCTTCTCTTTTTCTCCATTGTTCCCTCTCCCTCTCTCCCATCCTCCTTCTCTCCCTCTGTTTTGTCCAACCTTATCCTTTAATAAGTAGTTTAGTGGTGATACATGGTCTCGCTTGCACCGTAATTTCACAACATGGAAATTTAGAAGAACAAATCTTGCTCCTCTGGACAGAGATACTATTAATCTCTCTTCTCTGGACCTTGACAGTGCTGAAAAACACTTCAGAAGGAATAGTGAATTCTAGGCTTCAGAATCTCTCTGACAATGCACTCTTTTCCTCTGCAGAGACTTTTTTGGTTTTGCTGGTTCAATTTGCCTTTTAATTGGAAGGCCAAAAACTGGACAAAGTAACTGGTATAACAGAACAACCAAGCACAGATAAGCCATGTTCACAGCTGAATCTGGCCCCCCAAAAGGCAATTTGCTTCAAATGCAACAATAATGTTGCAAACTAAAAGAGCAAATTTGTCATCATCAACATTTTTTTCCGAACCTATTCAGCCCAAGTTCCCTTGAAGAGTTTTTAGTGGCCGACCTGAACGAGGGAAATGTTTAGAAAGGCTGATGCATAGAGAACAAGCAAAGACCAGTGTGAGCAAAACTGTCAGCAGCAGGAAGCTGCAGTGTAATTGGCACTCTTGGAGAAAACAATGCAAGTCTGGAAACCAGGCCTGAGGTAAAATCACAGAATTGCAGAGTTACTGAAGCTGAGATCATCAAGTCTGCCTTACGACCTAACACATTGATCAGACCATGTCACTAAGTGCCACATCCAATCTTTCCTTGAACACCTACAGGGATGATGATTCTACCACCTCCCTGGGCAGTCCATTCCAGTGCCCAATCACCCTTTCCATGTGGAAGTGCTTCCTAATATCCAACCCAAACTTTCCCTGGCACAGCTTCAGGCCTTGCCCTCTTGTCCTCTCACAAGTTACCTGGGAGAAGAGCATGACCCCCACCTTACTACAACTTCCTTTCAGGTAGTTATAGAGTGTGATAAGGTCCCCCCTGAGTCTCCTTTTCTCCAGGTTGAACACACCCAGCTCCCTCAGCCTCTCCTCATCAGACCTCTCCAGCCCCTTCACCAGTCTTGTTGCCCTTCTCTAGACCCATTCCAGCACTTTGATATCTTTTCTGGAGTGAGTGGCCCAGAAATGAGGAGGTTCCATGTCCTCCATAAATTCCCACAACTTGGGAGACTTTGACTTTCAACTTGTTCTTCCAGGAACTTTTCAATATTAATTTTATGAGTGAAAGGGAGGTTAAGAAATGAGAGAAAATGAAGTATGTTTTGGAAATCACAGTTTCAGCAGGGCAATACTGCTCCTCTTGTGGCAAAATGTAGGCACAGAATCATAGAGAGGTCTGAGTTGGAAGTGACCTCCAAAGGTCATTTAGTCCAATCCCTCCCCTGCAGTCAGCAGGTACATTCAACTAGATCAGGTTGTCCAGAGTCCTGTCAAGCCTCACCTTGAATATCTCAAGGAATGGGGCCCCTGGACAACCTGTTGCAGTGTTCCACCACCCTCATGCTAAAGAACTTGTTCCTCACATCCAATCTAAATCTGTTCTTCTCCAGTTTGAAACCATTGCCTCTTGTCCTATTGCTACAGGCCTTTGCAAATAGTCTCTCTCCATCCTTCTTGTAGACCACTTCAGCTACTGAAAGGTCACTATTAGATCTCCCTGAAGCCTTCTTTTCTCCAGGCTGAACAATCCCAGCTCCCTCAGCCTGTTCTCCTAGCAGAGGTGCTCCAACCCCCTGATCATTTTCATGTCTCTCTTTTGGACCAGCCCCATCAGGCGCACATCCTTCCTTTATTGAGGGCTCCAGAGTACTCCGTAGTACTCCAGTTGAGCTCTCACCAGAGCAGAGTAAATTTCAATGTGGCTTCTACTCCTTTCATTTGAGTCCATCAGCAAAAGCTGTTGAAATGCCTCTGGTATTCAAAGACTCCCTGGCTGCTAACCTAGGAGCCAGTCCCATCTCCTCACCTCGTAAAACATGTAGCTTGATAATGTCATCATAGTGAGATTGTAGGCAATCAGCAGGCATTGCAGCTTCAGCGGTTTCGGCTGGCTCATGTAGAAGGCCCCCAGTGTCACAACAAGGAGATAGGAGGCAAAGAGAAGTGTACCTGGAAGTGGAGAGCACAGCAGGGGATACGGGGCTGTCCTTGGATCTGAAATGTGACACATGCAGCTGAAGCTGGCACATCCCATACATTGTAGAACAAAAGAATCATAGAATCATGGAATCTTAGAATCACAGAGTCATAGAATGGTCTGGGTTGGAAGGCGCATCCAAAGGTCATCTAGTCCCATCCCCTCTGCAGTCAGCAGGGACATCCCCAACTAGACCGGGTTGCCCAGAGCCCTTTTGATCCTCTCTGTGAATATCTCCAGGGAGATCTGTCAGGCAAATACATTTAATTACTTCCCTTCAGCACACTGCCTGCAGCATGCTTCCTGGCTAAAATAGAAAACTAGTGTCTCCTGTCTGTGCAACGAAGTACCACAGTTCTCCTCCTCCACTGGACCTCCATGTGGCAGACCTTTGATTAAAAGGCTTTGGAATAACATGCAGGTTGGGACTGTAGTACCAGGATACTGTTCTGATGAGCACTGGCCTTTTGCAACACAGTAGTGAATTGATCTTGCCACTCAGGAGCTGGAGCTCTCAACACAGGCTGCAAGACTGTCCCACATGTATGTGAAAGTAGTAGTTCGAGACACATGCAGCAGAAGAAACCAAACAGTTCCTGGCTGTAAATCTTTATAGCAATATAATGAAATTGTTTCAATCCCTGGTGCTGTTTTCTGCCAATCCCACAATGCTCAGGATGTCTGAAATTATCTACACTTTTTTTTTTTTTTTTTTTTTTTAACCTGCTTTTAGGGTGGGTTGTTGTAAAAAGCACTGAAAAATGACAAAGTATTTCTTCCTGCTAAAACTGTTCTTCATAGCTGGAGCAAAGGGAAGATGAATGGATTTTTCTGTCATGCCAACATCTCCTACTAATACCCTCCTCAACCTTGACCCTCAGAAATGAAGGATACATTCTATCTGCAAGAAATATTTCTAGTTCCCTTTCATCCTTTCCTTTCTGATGCCTGTTGTGGCCACTGCTCTGCTAAACTCCCTCACTATCATAGAACCATAGGATGATCTGGATTGGAAGGGACCTGCTAAGGACATCCAGTCCAACCCCATCTGCAGTCAGCATGGACATTCTTGACTGGGTCAGGTTGCCCAGGGCCCTGTTGAGCCTCACCTTGTATATCTCTGGGTATAGGACCTCAACCACCTCCCTGGACAACTTGTTCCAGGGTTCCACCAACCTCATGGTAGTTGTTCAATTACTTGTGTAGCCCCATCATGCCCTTTTGTTTGACCAGCAGGTCACAGCTCAGCCATGGCGATTTCTTGCCTTCCTTGCCTAATTTCTTACACTTGGGGTTTGAGATCTCTTGCCCTTTATGGAAAGTATCCTTAAAGATCTGATAGCTCTGCTCTGTTCCCTCTGAGAGCCATTTCCCACAGGATCCCATTTACTAACTCCTTGAAGAGCTGAAATTTTGCTCTCCTAAAATTTAGGGTCCTGACTGTGCTTCTCATGGGCTTCATATCCCTTTAGGACAGTGAACTGCACTAGAGCATGATCACTGCATCTCAGGCTGCCTTCGACTTTGATATCTCTGATGACTTCACTTGCAACCAACAGGTCCCTTGTGTAGGGCTGTTAATTTCTTGTTTTAAGAAGTTGTCATCTAGGGTCTCCAGGAGTCTCCTGGGTTGCCCATAGCTAGCTGTGCTACTTTTCCAACATGTTGGGGTAGTTAAAGTCCTCCAGAAGGATTCCTGACCTGCCAGTCCTAAGCCCCACACCCCTCTCAGTGTTCTAGCCTAGGGAGCCTTGCAGAAGTTCTCTACCCTGGTGAGTAGAGCAGGGTGTTATAGTTTTTAAAGCGCCACCCTGGTCCACATGTCTCTGTTAATCCTCATCCCTTCTAAACCTTCCAGTTCTTTACTATTTCTGTTAGAGGTTGCATCAAGAGCTCTTTGATACTCCGTTGCTGGATTTCATCTGTTTGAGTCCATTATAAGTCTTGAACCTCAATGTAGACTCTCTTGTGAAATTGAAATCCTGAGAAATAGACTCATAGAAATGTTTTGGTTGGAAAAGACCATTAAGAGCATTCAGTCCAACCATTATTTAATTTTACCAAGTCCAGTGCTAATCCATGTCCCTTAGCAGCATATCTATGTGTCTTTACAACCTATGGCACCATGCCCCATGTCCTCCTCCTTTCAGAGTCACCATGCAGGTTTGTCATTTCACTTTCATGTCATTTGGTGGCTTTTTCTTGCATTTAACTCCAGGGATCCAACAGAGCCCTGTGAGACCAAACTGGACAGGCAGAACCTCTAACTACTGAAGGTCTGAAATCTCCTAACTGCAGAATGTTAAATCTCAATCACTGAGGAGTGTTTTCTGTCAATGTTTCATTTGATAGTAGGTTTTACCAGCATCACAAGGTGTTTAAACCTTAAAGAATCAACTCTTTGGTCTCCTAAGTTTTCCTATGAGACATGAATATGCATTTTTATTTAAATCACTTTCTTTAATATTCCAGATTTAACACACAATCCCAAGCAAACATTTCACCATCTGGTCAGAAAGCTGCCTACACTTCCCAGCTATGGGCAGGGGAAATCTCCATTCCCTTATTCTTTACTGCAAGCCAGCTGGCATGCCCCTGAGATGTATTTCAAGACTTAAGGGAAGTTTGTGATCATGGAAAAGGAAAACAGAAAATCTGCCTTGTAAAAACAATGTGGGCTCGTATAAGGATCTTGTTCCTTCTAGGTTTGTTCTTCATGCTCATACTATTTATGTGTAAATTCCTATTTAAGACAGCTCTACCTACCTCCACTTTCAAGGACCCAGTTGTAGAATTCTTGAGCTTCTTGCCAAATTGAAGCCATCACAAGTGCTGGAAAGAAATTAAAATTGGCATTCCAAGATCAGACTAACCTCGTTTACCCTAACTTTGACTGAATCTTGAATGAAGGAAGCTTCCTTAGACAAGGGCTCAGGACTACAGATCATGAAAAGAAAACAATTTACTCTTTGCAGAAACTCAAATTTTGACCAGGATTAGAGTAACAGAATTACAGAAACATCCAGGTTGGAAAAGATCTCAGGATCACCAAGTCCAACCTAGAACCCTACTCTACAACAGTCACCTTGAACCGTATCCCTAAGCACCATATCCAGATGACTCGTAAACACATCCAGGGTCGGTGACTCAACCACTTCCCTGGGCAGCTCATTCCAGTGCCTGACCACTCTTGCTGGGAAAAAATGTTTCCTAATGTCCAGTCTAAGCCTACCCTGCTGCAGCTTGAGACCATTCTCTCTTGTTCTATTTACCTGTGAGAAGAAACCAGCAGCAGCCCCTCCACAACTTCCCTTCATGTAGTTGTAGATAGCAATGAGGTTTCCCCTCAGTCTCCTCTTGCTCAAGCTAACCATTCTGGATGGTTAGCCTCATTTTGGATGAGGCCTTGAGTAACCTGTACTAGTGGGAGGTGCCCCTGCCTATGGCAGGGGGTTGGAACTAGATGATCCTTCAGGTCCCTTCCAAACTTACCATTCTATGATTCTATGATTCTCAGCTCCCTCAGTTGCTCCTCATAAGATTTCTTTTCTAGGTCCTTTACCAGCTTTGTTGTCCTCCTCTGGACCCATGTTTTTAAAAATGAGGGCAGATAACCCCACCTGTAATGATTATCTGTTTAATTTATGTTTTCAGATTTTGATAGTTTATTGAAGTTTCACTTCTAAAAATATTCTAAGTAGCTGCATGCAAAATTCCAGGACCAGGAATCTCTGTATGCTACATTAGGAATTAATGTTATAACTTTTCCAAAGGCACAATGTTCACATGAGGACAGACAACAGGTAGCATAGCTGGATCCTTCTGCAGGCACTCCTGGAGATTCACAATGCTAGCAGGCAGCTTGGGATTGAATCGGAACTCCAGAGAAGGTAACTAAGCAATGGGCATTTGGCTTTCTGGGGCCCAGTTTATACACTAACTTTGTCTTGGTTTGTCTTGTGAATCACAGAATGTTGTTAGGGCTTGGAAGGGACCTCAGAAGATCATCTATATCAATATCAATATACATATACATATATATACACACATAAATATATATGTGTGTATTCTACAGTATATTAAAGTAGAATATTTCTATATAGATTTTACCTATTCAATGGTATTTGGAAGTTCACCTAGGCAATATTTAACTGCAGTTACTTTCAACAGCTGATGTTACCTGCCCTAGTTCTCTCTGTTAGCAAATACACAGGACCAGCTTCCTCGCTTTTATCTCCCCCTGGTGCTGAGAAAAGCACATTTCCTCCTTCGACTTCTCACAGACTACTGAATATGAGTCCCCACATCTCCTTCGGCCTGTCACCTGCTCTCCTGTGACCACTGAAATCCTGCAGTACAGCAGCTTGTTAGTTATGTGGCAGGGAAAATTGTAGCCTAATGTAAGGCTTCTCGGAGTGGTACAGAGGTGTTTTAAGGAGCCTTATGAATACAAACAGTTTCTTAATAGCCAGATGACATAGTTCTGGTGGAACTATGCCAGTCACTAGTTGTGTCCCCCAGGAACCAGTGTTGGACCCAATCCTGTTTAATATCTTTATAGATGATCTGGATGAGGAGATTGATTCCTCCATCAGTAAGTTTGCAGATGACACCAAGTTGGGAGTATGTGTCAGTCTGTTGCAGCATGTCCAGGTGGTCAGGAAGGCTAATGGCATCCTGGCCTGAATCAAGACTAGTGTGACCAGCAGGACCAGGAAAATCCTTCTGCCCCTGTACCCAGAACTGGCTAGGCACCTTGAGAACTGTGTCTAGTTCTGGGCCCCTCAATTTAAGAAAGATGTTGAGGTGCAGAGAAGGGCACCAAGGCCAGTGAGGGGGCTGGAGCACAGCCCTGTGAGGAGAGACTGAGGGAGCTGGGAGTGTGCAGCCTGGAGAAGAGGAGGCTCAGGGCAGACCTCATTGCTATCTACAACTACCTGAAAGGAGGCTGTAGCCAGGTGGGGTTGGTCTCTTCTCCCAGGCAAACAGTGACAGAATGAGAAGACAGAGACTCAAGCTGTGCCAGGACAGTTTCAGGCTGGATGTTAGGAAGTTCTTCCCAGCAACAGTGATTGGCATTGGAATGGGCTGCCTGGGGAGGTGGTGGAGTGCCAATCCCTGAAGGTGTTTAAAAGTAGGCTGGATGAGGCACTTAGTGCCATGGTTTAGTTAATTAGATGGTGTTAGGTTGGAGTTGATGATCTCAAAGGTCTTTTCCAACCTGGTTAATTCTGTGATTCTGTGAACTACAAAAAGCACTCCCAGCACTGTTTACCAACTCTGCTTCTGCCTTTGCAAACCTGGAAAAATCCTGACATGCAACTGCACACACAGCATCATGTCAGCGAAAGAAACATGCTTCCACACATTTCTCTCGTGCAGTCAGTCGCTGCAGTCAAAGCCCTTGTTTGGTGTGTCTCTGACACATAGCACCAGACCCTTGGCACATGCACATCTCCTGTGCAGAGATACATGCCCTTGTAATCTGGGCAGAATCTGCCAGCAAAGAGATTAGTCAGTGATTATCAACTGGCTCAGATTCAGTTTGGCAGGGATTTCACATGGTTACATGACCTCAGACAATCCATACACATTCCAGCTCACTCCACATCCTTTGCTTCCTCTGAGCCAGCACAGTAATGATGGGAGAACCCAGGAAACAGGAGCTGACTTACCTCAGCACTGCAGCTGGCTTCAGCGAGAGTCCTTCCAGGGAGTTCTCAGGATACAGCCACTGCTCCTCTCACTCTGGGTGCATGCAGCAGGCAGCGAAATAAGAATCTGCAAGAGCCTGTGCCATTAAGCAGACCTTGTCCTCAGCTTTCTTCTCCACAAAAGAGGTGAACACACCACCTGCTAGGTCCCACGCAGATGTGGTAGATCTTCACATCTCTTGAGCACGATTCAGTCTCCCAGTGGTACCCATGGTAAAACCACCTTGAGCTGTAGGCACTGTGGTGTTGCCTCTGGATTTTCCCAGAGCAGAGGTTATACCACATACTCCTCCCCCTCTCTCTCTCTTGCCTCCCCCCACATGATTCATCAGATTAGGGGACTGGAAAGAGGAGGAAAATGGATGTGGAACAGGACCAGGATTCCATGAGAGTGAACCACTGACCTTTCATGTCATGCTTTGGAGCCTGGCCAAATGGGAACCAGGCCAGCACTTCTTCTGCAGGTTTCTTCAGGACATACTAGGACAGCTTTTCAAACAGTAAAAGGTGAGGAAACATGCCTGGACAAGAGCCTGGAAAACAACTTGTTTGGAGCACTCCTTCAGCTCATCACAAAAGACTGTCAACCACCCTTTTGTGCCCCCAAAATACATCCAAAACACAAATTGAGGGAGGAGAGAATGGTAGGAACATCTATCCACTCTCCCGTGAAAGGTAAATTCAGGTGGATTCACCTCCTTGTGTCCAGCCTCTATCCCTGCAAGTGTTGCTTTTACTACTTAAAGAATGGGCAAAAATGTTGAGGAGTTTGACAACGTTTTCCCACTCCCTGATCTCCAGCAACTATATCACAGGAAAACACAGCTCCAATCAGCAGAGCCTCAGGTCAGTAATTGCAGTGCACCTGATGCAATCCCAGGTAGAGGTACCTGTGTGGAACCAGCACCCTGCCACCATCTCACCAATAAAAAAAAAAAAAATGTATTCAGGTGAGGGGATTCTGCTTGGTCACCTGAGGTGTCTCTGTACCTAGGGTATATATATCCTCTATTATTTTCCCAGTGGGCACAGTTCATTAGCAAAGCTCTGAAATAGAAGAGAGTACATCGTACCTTGTACCACCACATGCTATCTTACACCTGATATGTCACAAGCACTTCTGATGAGCAAAACACTCTAGATGAGCTTTGGAAAGCATTATAATTTGACATGCCATGTGCTGGCAGTTTTTTTATTGAAACACTCATTGGACAACTACTATGTTTCCATGACTTAGAATCACAGAATTGTCAGGGCTAGAAGGGACCTCAAGGATCACCTAGTTCCAAATCCCCATGCCATGGGCAAGGACACCTCACACTAGATCAGTTAGCCACACTTCACTCTAGATCAGAGTCACATCCAGCCTGGGCTTTAAAAATCTCCAGGGATGGGACTTCCAGCTCCTCCCTGGGTAACCCATGAAAGATAGCTTCAAGATTGTGAAAGCTATGAAAGAAATAAAGATTACACTTCTGGAAAAGGTGATTTAGGATGCAGGCTTTTCATTTTGGAGGTAAGTTGAGTCAGAAAGGCAACCCAGTTTGAGGTTTGAATTACATTTGGGATCATAGTGGTTTGTTTGTTTGGTTTGTTTTTTTTAAATTGTTCATCCAGGTTCTTGCCAATTCAGGTTCAGACAGACAATGGCAGTGAACTTTACCTAGATTTTTCTTTTTTTTTTTTTGGCAGAGCTTCCTACAAAGAACCTTTCTAAAAGTTTCTCATTGTTCATTAACCAACAACAGATTTAATTTCTAAAATTTTAGTGCCCAAGTCCTAAAATTTTCAATGCTTTACCTGGGTGAATCAATGGAAGAAATAAATCAGTCCAACCCTCTCTATCTGTCTGTTACATATAGATGGGACTATGTTTTATTACTCCTGTCTGGTAACATTTTAAGTAACATTTGTTGAGCTATTTATACTGATGACTCAGAATTACAGACACAAACTTCTGTATCCTGGTGGGAAAAAAAAAAAAAAAATCAGCTGAAGTGAATTTTCCAAAATGTATTTAATTTGGAACAAATTCTTTTATTGTTGATACCAATTTTTAAAAACACCATGAAGCATATTTCATTTTTAAAACCTGCCCTGATCCTGAAGAATTCTCAGTGACACTGCTGCAGATGTTCACTAGCACAGCTGCCAAATGGAAGAGATGACATCAGTAACATGGCACTTGGACACTCCAAGTATCAGCCTCCTTTGATGGATGTCAACAGAACCCTGAGGGCATCTGTATGGGAACCGTGCACAAAAGCCATTGGGGCTTTCAGTTTCACCAAAAATTAAATAGAAAAAGAAACCAAAACCACCCAAACCAAAACAACAACATTGCTGAAATAATATTGTAGGAGCTCTGAATGTTTTGGTAACCTGACAAGAAAAAATGTTATTACAGAAACATGGATTAGAGACATGGTAATAAGCAGATTGGCTATGTACAATATGTGACAGCTCAGACAAGCTCAGAGGTTTAAAATATTGCATGTATGATCTATTTTAAAGAATATTTCCTGAATATAGCATGGGTGCCACAAAATCATTACCAATAATAAATATTAACAGTAAAGCAATCCTGAGAGCATCTAGATAGGGCAGGCCTTATTACTTGGTCCTCTGCTTGCTTTTCCTCCCAAACAGAGCTGTACCAAAAGCACGAATTAAGAAACCAGATCCATTTCAATACTCAAGATAGATGAGCCATGGGTCAATTTCATCTGCTTATGGTGATGCGCTTATGGTGGACTTCCAGAGATCATCCAGTCCAATCCCCCTGCCACAGCAGGATCCCCTAGGGAAGGTCACACAGGAATGCATCCAGGTAGGTTTTGGAAGTCTCCAGAGAAGGAGACTCCACAAGCTCTCTGGGCAGCCTGTTCCAGTGCTCTGTCACTCTCACTGTAAAGAAGTTTCTCCTCATGTTGAGGTGGAACCTCCTGTGTTTCAACTTGTACCCACTGTTCCTTGTTCTATCTCTGGGCATCACCAAAAAGAGCCTGGCACCTTCATCTTGGCACCCACCCCTCAGATATTTGTAGACATTGATCAGATCCCCTATTAGCCTTCTCTTCTCCAGACTAAACAGCCCCAGGGTTCTCAGCCTTTCTTCACATGAGACATACTCGAGTCTTGCAGTCATACAAAGGAAATGTGCTATGGTACACATCTAAAGTCCACAGCCTAATGGGTTCTTACCTCATCCCTTGTAGAAATGCTCTTTGTAGCAGTGAGCAACTTAAGTAACACTCTTGGATAAAAAGTACTTACCAACCTAAAAGAATTTCTCTTGCTATAGACACCATTGTTTGAAAAATGGGAATTGCTTCTTGCTGTTAACCAGGTATTACATCAAATGTAAAACCTTATATATCTGTTTATTTGTTTATTTTTCTGGTCTTTAAACAAATTGTCTGCTCTTATTTCAGTTATCCACTGAATACAAGACAGGCAAATCTCAGATTTGATATCCCATGTATTGTTCATTCCCACAGTGTTATAAAATTATAAGCCATGTTCATACAATGAACAACAAATCTGACTGAAAAAGAGGAAATAAAAGAAACCCTACATTTGTCAATCAAGCAAAGTGACTTTCTTTATGAGCTCTTAAACTGCAAGGGTGCATGACTTGATAACAAAAGCAGTGAAGGACAAAATCCAGAGAAGTGTTTCTGCCACTTTGCTCTGCTCTGCTGAGACCTCACCTGCAGTGCTGCAACCAGCACTCAACAAAAGAAGGAGCCCTCAACAAAAGAAGGAGCCCTCAACAAAAGAAGGACATGGACCTGGTGGAGCAGGTCCAGAGGAGGGACACAAAAATGATCAGGAGGCTGGAACATCTCTGCTATGAGGGCAGTCTGAGGGAGCTGAGGTTGTTCAGCCTGGAGAAAAGAAGGCTGCAGGCAGACCTAGTAGCAATCTTCCAGTACCTGAAGGGGACCTTCAAGAGGTCTTCAGAGGGACTGATTTGGTCCAAAGACCTGCAGTGGCAGAACGAGGGGCAATGGCTTCAAACTAGAGAAGAGCAGATTTAGCTTGGATATTAGGAACAAGTTCTTTAACATGAGAGTGGTGGAACACTGGAGCAGTTTTCCCAATGTGGTAGCTGAGGCCCCATCCCTGGAGGTATTGCAGGTCAGACTCAGCAAGACTCCTCTGAACAACCTGATCTAGTGGAGGATGTCCCTGTTGAGTGCAGGGAGAGTCGGACTAGATGACCTTTGGAGGTCACTTCCAACCCAAATCATTCCATGTTTCTATGATAATCTGTTCTGTTGTGGAACATACTTTCAAGTGCTACTCCCAGCCTGCTGAGATCAACAAGACAGCAGCAGGAATTTAAGCTGGGTGAAAGAACATCTAACTAGTTAGGACACTAGTTAAGACAACTTAACTACTAGCACACATTTAAAGATCTGAGATGACCAGATACCTTCAAAAAACGTGCATATGTTTGGCCCTTGGAACAACTGAATGGTATCAAAGCCTCTCATGCAGATATTCCTAGGCAGTCTTCTATATACAGATATTTTAAAATCATTTTAACTTATGCATTAAATTTATGCCACATGACCAGGGAGAAAGTCCAAAGGAAGATGTATACTGGTAGTTTTCTGCCTACATCTCAGGTGGCACTTTCCTGTGAGCCTCACCTAGCATGGAGGGATCCTGGAGATGGGTAAAGATATTAGATTTGTGGATGCCACAGCACAGGAAAGGGAAATAAAGAAAAATAACCTAAGCCTCTCATTCAGCTCCTGCCTACATTTGCACTCTTGCTAACCAAGGTCTACAGCCACATGTCTCCTAGGATGAAGAAAGACTGAGAGAACTGGGACTGTTTAATCTAGAGAATAGAAAGCTGAAAGGGGATCTTATCAATGTCTACAGTATCTGAGGAGTGGGTGTCAAAAGGAAGGGGTCAGACTCCTTTCAGTGGCAGCTAGTAACAGGACAAGGAATAATAAACTTTTTTACTGTGAAGGTGATGGAGCACTGGAGCAGGCTGCCCAGAGTGGTTGTGGAGTCTCCTTTGCTGGAGACTTCCAAGGCCAAGCTGGATGCATTCCTGTGTGGCCTGCCCTGGGTGATCCTGCTTTGGCAGGAAGGTTGGACACAATGATCTCTGGAGGTCCCTTCTAATCCCTAGCATTCTATGATACCCAAGCCATGAGAAGTACAAGGACAGGATCCCACTGTCAACACTACCAGTAGGTGACACTCTACCATGCTCCTTGGCAAGACTGTCCTCCAAAGAAATCTCTGAACACCTGAAATGGCATCTTCCTGAACATATTTGTCAGGGCTGGGTCATCTAATTTCCCCTGCTTCTTGCTCTTGAACAATCACATCAACTTCCCATTGCTAGCAAGAGTAACAAGGCTCACCTGTTTGTATGAATACTCTCTCAACGATGGATAACACAACAACAGATTTTAATTTTTTTTTCCCCAGCAGTAGAATTTCCTACAGAATAATAACTGACTGCCTCAGTTTGAACACCTCCCTGGAGGTGTTCAAGGCCAGATTGGATGAGGGACTGTACTAGTGGGAGGTGTCCCTGCCTATGGCAGGGGGTTGGAACTAGATGATCCTTGAGGTCCATTCCAACCTTACCATTCTATGATTCTAAGAAGCTCCTCAGCAGAGGTACTCAGCATCCAGTCTCTGTGCACAGGACTGGAGGATGACAGCAGGGCTTGTGTAAATCAGATTCTTACAACCCAGAATTAAAATTTTAGTAACATAGATTTTTCAGATTAATTATTCTGCACACTCTGTGGTCTCAGAAAAAGAATCCAGCCTCTCCACACCTCAGTTTCCAAATCTGTAAAATAAGAAAAGCTTGCCTGTCTCACAGGAGCGTCGTGAAGGTGGCCTGCATTTAGCATAGAGCCACGTCAGCTGCATTCATAGAATACCAGAATCATAGAATGGCTTAGGTCAGAAGGGACCTCATCTGCTACAACCCCCCTGCCATGGACAGGGATACCTCTCAGCTAGACTTGGTTGCTCAAGGCCTCATCCAATCTGGTCTTGAAGGACAGGGCATCCACGACCACTCTGGGCAGCTTATTCCAGAGCCTCACTGCTCTCCTACTGAAGAACTTCCTCCTGAGATGCAATCTAACCCTGCTCTCCCTCAGCTCAAAACCATTCCCCCTTGTCCTATCTCCAGATACTCTTATGAAAAGTCTCTCTTCAGTCTTCTTGTAGGCTCTCTTCAGCAATTGGAAGGCAGCTCTAAGGTTCCCCTAAAGTCTTCTCTTCACCAGACTGAACGACCCCAGCTCATTCAGCCTGTCCTCATAGCAGAGGTGTTCCAGTTCTTGGATCATCCATGTGGCCCTCCTCTGGACTTGTCCATTTGGGTGCTAAACCAGGATTCTGCTTCTGGCTGTGATGTTACTATCTTTGTGACCCTGGGCAAATGATTTCAGGTGTCAATCACCGTATGAGACTGTGCACAAGTCCGTGGGGCCTGATGAGATCCACCCACGGGTCCTGAGGGAACTGGCAGATGAAGTTGCCAAACCACTGTCCATCATATTTGAAAAGTCATGGCAGACTGGTGAAGTTCCTGCTGACTGGAGGAGGGCAAACATAACACCCATCTTCAAGAAGGGTAAAAAGGATGACCGGGGAAACTACAGACCAGTCAGCCTCACCTCTGTGCCTGGCAAGATCATGGAGCAGATCCTGCTGAAAGTCCTGCTAAGGCAAATGGAAAACAAAGCAGAGGTGATTGG